>JBBPRF010000826.1:0-14682 GCA_038092875.1 Lanmaoa pseudosensibilis | reverse complement strand
ATATGCCACATGATAACTCAGTTTCATGGCAGGACTATATAATCTCTTACGAGCCTTCGAGTAGGTGTTCAGGACATCCCTCATGCCTGTTATAATGAGCTTCGGATCATCCCCGGAAAACAGTAAGTCCAAGTCTAATATCATCCTCTCCTGCTTCCGCTGACATATCCTCAGTTGTCAGTGGCGAGCCTGCGCCAGCGATTTGGATGTCATTCGAAAGGTGGCGGAAACTATTCCCACTGACGCGCAGGGACACCACGATCACCTCCCGTGACTACCTCGGAAACCCCAAAACCCACGGGGGAGAACAGCGATATGTCAGCCCCACCACAGGTGTATGCCGCAAGCTCATCATCAAATCCGTCCACCCAAACGCGAAGAACGAGCGTCCCAACAGCGACCACGCGGGCCATGTGATCAAGCTCGCCGTCTGGCTCCTTTCGACCAAGCCTCTTCATCGCCCTATCTCTTTGAGATGGATTGGGACTTGGCTTTGGTTCATACTCAAGCTGCTTTGGTGCTTTGTCTGGCTGTGCGTACAGCCGCTCGCACAACTGTTCGCACAGCTGATGTTAGGTGTGGATTTGCCGGATGATTCGTCGGACGATTCGGAGCCGTATGACACGGGCTACTACAAGCCTTACGTCCGCGAGTTCAGGCGTCAACTTTGGGCAGGGCGTTCGATGAGGGAGTATTCCACTCGCGGAGGGGACAAAGACACGAAAGAAGGAAACATCCCAACGCACTCACTTTACCCTCGCCTTCTCATGGTTCGCAACCCTACTGAGGATGAATGGTCCCAGTGCACGGACCCCACCACCATTATGACCAACAAGTATATTGCCATTTCCTACCCTTCTGCTGACGTACGGGAAAAAGAGTTGTTCATACAGGAAGTTCGTGGTGCAGTTGTATAACAGAATTTTGATGCGTACTGGCTTGACTTGGAGTGCGTCGGGGATACCCAAGATGAGAAGAATCTCGACCTCTATTGCATGGAAGACGTATACCATGGCGCAGAGTCAACCCTTGTCATGCTCGGGAACTCCTCGGCAGGCGAGCAGGACGCATGGAAGCGCTGGGTAGGGCGGGTTTGGACGCTACCCGAAGCCCTCCTGAGCCGGCATCTCTTCTACAAATCTTGTGACCAGAGCGAGATCAAGCCCATCTCGCTTCACCAGTTGGCAAACCTGGCTTATCCCAACCATGCCTTGGAGCAAGCTATTATCAATTCCTACAGTGGGAAAGATCCGCTGGAAAGACTTTCGCTTCTCGAGTCTGCGATATGGCGACGGGAGATTAACAAAGCTGCTAGAAGCCCACCCTCGATCCCCTCCAGATCTGTTCCCATCCTGCCCTCCGTCCGTGGTTCGACCGTCGAAAGGACCCGTTCCAGAAGTGGCCCGCACGCAGCAGAACCCGTGTATGCCCTCATGGGTTTCTTTGAGCACCGCATCCAGCCCGATTACGACGAAGACGACCTACGTGCATTAGTGCGCTTATCCATGCTTAACGACACGACCGCATCCCTGAGCGCATGGTCTCACTCTTACCCAGAACCGTCGATTCGGGTGCATGTTGGTACGCCGACGACGACATCTACGATGCAGAGCTTTGGGACAGCCTCCCCGAGATTCAAGTGGCAGGGGTCATCGAGAACGGTGCGCTTGTAGTTGACGGATGTCGCGCCGCATCCATCCGATGGAAAAACTTTTCGGAAATCACATTCGAGAAGCCTAATTCAGTGAGGCGGGCAGTGGTCGGGTCCATTCCCTACCTCGCGTGGCCGATTCTCATTGTTGGCGTTGCGGTGGTGGCGACTTCAACCACAATGACGAGTGGGATCGTGGTGGCCGTGTTCGGTTTTGTGTTACTTTTGGTCTCCCCGAAGCTGTTTGTGTTCAGTGAGGGGGGCCGGATGATCAATGCACAACCGTGGTTTATCGGTGTTAAGGGCGTCTTGGACATCTACGACGCTGCGAAGCACCTGTACGGCGGGAACATAGGGCGGTATCCGCGCCTTTATCTCTCGCCGAGCGGCTCAGAATTCGCGGTGCCTAACCAAGGTCCATTTCGTGGGGGCCCCGAGGAGCAATATCACAACGCTAAGAGGGCAGAGGCAGAGGGTGGTCGGATGTTCACGCTGGTCGACACCCAGTCGTCCACGATATATTACTTCCGCGCGGAGAAACCACCGACGGTCTGTCTGTTTACCGGAAGGGAAGGAGGGCTTGGGAGGTTCGTGTTGTGCTCGGAGAGGTGCGGTGTTGATGAGTTGCACAAGGAGACGGTGCTGAGAATGCCGACGAGTGTGAGCCAGAAGATGTTGATGTGTGGATGGATTGCACTTGGGTGAACGACGGTGACGTTGCTGAGGTCGTCCTAGTAATATAACCTGATTTATGTACATCCCTGTGAAACTAGACTAGTCATGAACGACAATGAATTACCTATACTATGGCCCCATGTATGTATCATCCATTTGCAGTGTGGTGTCAGAATCCTGCAACGTACCTCAAAAGCTAACCTTCGTGGTGTCTATTCAGATGACCTACACCTGTCATAATGATAGCTGAACCGAAACATACATACTGGATATTGGAATAGTCATGACATCTGAATCTTGCTGAAGCAAGCATGAAGCAAAAGAGTCCATAGCTACATACACTTCGTCCGCCCTTTGTCGGGTATGCCGAAAAACCTGTTACAGTGACACTCAATTTTGTATCTCAGGTGCTACCCATTAAGGACCGCTACGTCCAACACCGACGCAACAGAACGTGTTGAGTTGGTTTTGTATATTCGTGGCTCAGCATGTACAATCATCGCGGTGCGGTGAACCTTTCCGGAGAGAGCAAAGGATCAAGAAAAAGAAAAAGAAAAGAAAAGGCGAAATGAGAGGTGGACAATCACTGGTTTCCCTGAGAATGTCGACAGGGGTGCGAGCCGGACGAAAAAGAAAGTGAGTGGTAGGGGTGTTTCTAGAAAGGAAGATCGTACAGTCCGCAGAGAGGGGGTACTGAAAGAACGAGAAAATGAAACGAGTTATTCATTCCGAAGATGAACCTTTTCGATCACGAAACCTCATCCAGCTAGGTTAAGCGCACGCGCGCTCACACAGACAAAGCACAAAAGAGAACGAAGAAAAAAGAGAAAACCCAACGAATGTGGTGTCCTGTAAACGAGTATAGCTAGCTTGATGGTATGAAGAACAAAGGAATTCAGTACGAGGAAGCGGAGTAGCAAGGGCAACAATGCGAACCTTCTGACAAAAAATGCAGGGGTGCAAGGATTACGAATTTCTTTGTGTCGTATGAGAGATTAGTTCCTGCAACAAATCCGACGGGAATGAAGGAAATGCTAGGGGTTTGTTATAACGGCAAAGTCGTGTCAGGTATCCACAGAAAAAAAACAGCATAGCAAGCAAGGGATGGGGTCGTGTCGGTCGTCAAGAAGAAAAAGATGTGTGGAAATGTGGAGAACAGCGATGACATGTAAGCAGGGTGGATTGCTTCAGAGATCTGTGCCGACAGCGTCCACCACATACAGCACCTGCTGCGGCCTCACAAATAACCCCATGGACTCTGATGCCGACATGTCGCTTGCGGCAGGTGACGCACTCCGCATCCGCTTCATCCTGTCCAACCCGACATGTAACTGGTCACCTTCTCTCTTCGTACCACCCGATCCCTTGAACGTTGACATGCCGTTGCTCCACTCCGTCTTGCGCCGCCGCGGCGCACGGGTATCTTCGCCAGAACCAAACTCCCATTCGGACCCATTCCCTCCAATGTCAAAGTACCGAATGCCGCCCCAAGAACCGTCGCACCATGCACGACCATCACTGACGTCGCCGACCCAAGTGTCGATCGGTACTTCGACGCCAACCCAAGGTCCACGCTCGCCAAGGACTTCCCCAATATATCTTGCAAACGCGCGGAATCGTTTCCGCTTGGAAGAGATGATACAGGGAATACCGATATCGAGCGTTGCCCCTGGGGGGACTGCAGATGCGAGGGTTGATTCGGTAAGTGTAAGTTGGGGCGAAGATTTCGTCTCGGGCGTTCGTGTGGAGGTGGTGACCGTTTCAGTGCTCTCTCGCCCAGCGAGGGTGTCCTCGGAAATTTGATCTTCTTCAAGGGGAGGGGGAGTAATGATGGGATCTGTTACTTGCTCTGGGGTCTCTGGCGCCGTGTAGACGGTGTACAAGTTCGTCTCCGTGTCGTCGTTTCCTTCCGGTAATTCGTCCGGTGGGACGGAGGGTGTATTTTCCTTGTCGTTGTCGGTCTTTGGCACTCGTTCTTTCCCGATCTCCACGCCACCTATGTGCGGGGATGGCGCAGGAGGGGATGTCCGATTCCCGTTCTTTTCGACTGCGCTCCTACCCAACGACTTTTTCTGTGGGACAGGCGTCGTACGACCTGCAGACGGCGATCGTTTTGTAATCGATGCGGGACTAATCTTGGTGGCATCCTTGTCCAGATGTCGCACAGGAGTTCGTGTGGAAGTAACAGAGACGCCAGACGCGACGCGGATTCGGGCTGCCGGTGCACCTCCTGGCCCTGACCCTGATATACTGGACGTGGTGCCCTTTTTGGCGGTCGTCCCGACGGTTCGCGTGCTGACGGTCGAGAGCGTGGATCCAGCGGATGTTTTGCGGGATCGTGCGCCGTTGGAACCCGCTGAAGTCGGCGTGGCGAGTTCAGATGGTGCGGTGCGGAAGGTGGACGTGTCGGATATTGCGGAGGAAAGACTGGAGGTTGGACGCGGTGTGGAAGATGGTATGCGGAGGGTGGAGAGACCGTTCGTTGTATGATTGGATGAGTGATGAGAGGAACGGACGGCAGTGGAGTGCCGAGAGCGGACAGATGGGCCAGGACGCTTGATGGATGTCGAGGCTGTGGAGCGCATAGACGAGGTGCTGTTGGTGATGATCTTGGACAGGGTAGGCCGCCCGTTGAGAGAGGCTGTGACTGACGGTGTTGGCGTTAAAGTGCCGTCATGGTCGTCGTCCACTTCGCCATCGCCATCCTTTTCGCTTGCGTGATCATCTACACGTGGAGAAGTCGTATTCATTGACGGCGACTTCCGATGTCCGACCACATGGCCGTGAGCACGAGCCTTTTCTGTAGTACCAGACCGTACACTCGTGACACTTGCAGAATCCGGTGTGAGCTTAGAGTCGGGTCTCTCACTCGCACGAGACGTCGTGCTGTGGTTGCGCACCCTCGCCGAACCAGATGGTGTAAGGGTAGTTGTACTCCGTGCGACACTCCGTATCGAACCCCCTGAGGTTGCAAGGTTCCCCTCCCTACCCTGGCCGTGGGATTTTGAGGCAGGAATAGTACGCGATAGGACGGAAGCGCGAAGAGAGTGGACTGACAGTGTATCCGAGTCCGCGTCGCCAGACCCGCGGATTAAGGATGGGCGGAGAGCGCGAGATAGATGAGGATTTCGGAGTGTGTGATGCGGTGCAGGAGAGATAAGATCTTCGACAGGAACTTCGATCTCTGGGAAGATTGTAGGTTAGACGAATGAAGAAGATCAATAGAAACGCGAGACGAATGAAGTTTTGAGAATGAGTCGCACCTTGGGAGATCTCTTTGATTGACCATCCCTCGAGAGCGTCGAAGCCACCTTCCTGGCGTACCCCCATCCACCGTTTCCTGATCCATCTCAGCAAATCGACACGGGCTTCTTCCACCTGCGCACGGATAGGTGACGTCCGCGAGAGCATGGTTGCGTCTGTTTCGGTTACATGCGGGCGAAGTAGTATGCTGGACACAAGCGTCTATGGTAGTGACCAGAATTTGATCAAGATTTGTTAAGATCGCGATGGAGTCAAGAACGCACCTGATAGACGGTCGCAGCGTGGCGTTCACTCATTCCCCTCTTAAGCGCTTCCATGACCCAACCTACCCTCTCTCCATCTTCAAACCCGGCCCCATCACCTTCCAACATCTCGACCCATTCTGCCTGCTCAAAGCACATCTCGCTTTCCTTCACAAGACACTCGTCGATCGTTTTTTGCGCCGTCAGGACCATCTCTCTCGATACATCCGCCCACGCATCGATAGCGGCATCCAGCTTCTTCATCGCGTGTTGAGCGGCGAACAGCAGCGGGAAAACGTTGGTGGGTGTTGTACGCTTACCAACACCCTTGACGACGCTATCCCGTATTTTTTGAGGTAGAGCGGCGAATTCGGCGTTACACCAGCCTTCTCCGAAGAGACCTACGAGCGCGCGTCGGGCGCCTCGCTCAAGGTAGTTGTTGGCGACGTCGTCGGCGAGCGCAAATTCGAGGACGCGTGGAACTCTGCGAGCACACTGGCGGCATCGGCATCCACCAATACCCCACTTGGCGTTAGTGATACGCTCGTACTCGTCAAATTCGAGGAATGCGTGATAGAGGCCATGGAGCATTTCGTAAACAACGCGGGCTTGGGTCTCATTGTAGAGGTGGGAGAGTGAGAGATAGTTTGCCGATCGAAGAATGGCAAACGCGGTATCGAGGTCGTATGTTCTATGGGAGAAGATAAGAGTTCCAGTGTAGATGTAACCCAGGGTGAAGTGGAGGGACGCGGGGGTGAATGGGGGAGAGGGAAGCGTAACCGTTAGTGGTTCACCGGGTGCGGATGATCCAGCCGCAATCGTAGCTTTAGGACCCCAAGTGAGGAGTTGGGATCGGAAGTACGGAGAACGAGAGACGAGAATGAAACGGTGCGAGGAGAAAATTGCGGTGGTATGCTCGGGATTTGATGTCGAAAATGTACCGGTGAGGGAGATGCGAATGTCAGAGTATAGACGAGAGCGCCACATGTACACCAGGTCTTTGCGAAGCTTGTCGATACGGTTTTCCTCCGCGTCGATGAGGTCGCGTGGTTCGGAGGTATCAAAGAGGAACTCGAAAGCCTCTCCTAGGCCCTTTCCTGTGTAAAGGTATTCTAGCTCGTTGGAGAAGAGGGCGGGGGATATCTGTTGGGGGAGACGGAGAATGCCACCTGGGTTGGTGGATGGTGACGGTGATGAGGAGCGGAATGGGGAGGGTGAGCGTGAGTTGTGAGCATAATCTAGAGTCAGACTCAGTGATACTGAGGACTGTGCGGGGGCTGGAGATGGGGAGGTCGAGTACGGTGTCGGCGACGTGATGGGCGGAGGGCGAAAGGAAAAGTAGCGCGCCTGGAACGAGGGCGGGGCACGCGCGTATACGATCGCTAGGAAAGTGTCAGCTGACGACGACGTCCGCGATGAGGATGCACACCTTTGTGGCCCCAAACCTCTTCTGTGGAGTTGTGATCGTTGTCTGGATGCAGTTCCCATACGACATCCGGAAAGCGATCCTTGGCGTTGTGGAAGAGTTCGAGGAGGTCGTTTTGCCAGGCCTGCGTTGACAAACGCGATGCTTCTGGTATTCCGGGTGGAGGGGCGCTGTTCGTCGCCATGGGTGATGAGGACGACGTGTTGGACGATGGCGACGACGACGACGAGCAAACGAGCCAGAAAGTCTGCCGGACGCAAAACACGTGTTGTCGGGTTAGGGTTCCAAATCTAGAAACAAAAAAGGGGGGTCGCAATGGGAAAGGGGAGGGGTTAGATAATCAGAACTTTTGAGTGTTCGACGATGGGAAAGGGATCCAAGAGACAGGGCTCATCGTCGAGGCCAAGGGCACGACATTCGCGTATAAACCACAGTCGGTACGAGGTGCATCCCGATGTGAAGCCAGACAGCCTCGTGGGGTCGGACGAGGATGTTCACCTCGACGATCAGCCAGTTCTTCGTCCGTCCAAAATTGACGTCCCCTTAGCCATGTGGGTGAGTGTCGAGCTCAAATTCGACGCCGCAGGCCTCCTGACCACACGGAAGGACTTTGGTCACTGTGACCCGCGTAGATGCTCTGGAAAGAAGCTCGCCAGACTCGGACTTATCAAGGAACTCAAAGTCGGGCTGCGCTTCCGCGGTATCGTCGTATCGTGAGTCGCTGCGCGTGTGGCGTGTGGGTAGTTCGTGTTCACGATTCTCGTCTCGTCCCGTTCAAGACCCAACGGTACTACTGTCGTAAGTCCAGCTGATAGAGACATCGTTGCCAAAGACGGGCTCGCGGTAGTCGAGTGTTCGTGGGCACGTCTAGACGATGTCCCCTTTTCAAAGATAGCGAGTCCCCACGAGCGTTTGCGTATGTGGGTGCCATTCGGCGTTTTTGTGAGCTCACATCATGGTCCAGTACCGTATCTCCTCGCCACCAACCCAACGAATTACGGTAAACCATGGAGACTCAATTGCGTGGAAGCGCTCGCCGCTGCTTTCTACATCACGGGATTCGACCAGTATGCAGAAACTCTTCTGAGTGGATTCGGCTGGGGAGACGCATCCTGGAAGGTCAATAGGCGAGTGCAGTTGCTTTCCTTATCGCACACCTAGATATCATACGTGTTTCACCTTCAGGGCATATTTGGAGAAATATAAAACATGCAAGTCAGCAGGGGAAGTCGCCGCGATGCAGGACGCGATTCTCGCGGAACTCGAAAATAGCTATGAAGAATCGCGCAAAGATAAAGACAAAGGTCGGTTTACTGCATTCAGAAATGATTCGTGGACGATCTGGATCATTTATCCGCATACAGAGTTTGCATCGAGAAGCACGGAGGACCTCTTGGTTCCCAATCCTAATCATGCCTCAATTGTTCCTGACGATGCATCAGAGTCCGGGGAAGAAGGAGATGAAGAATAGATGTACGCCCTTGGGTAGAATTTGTGTCTTGAAAGGCGAGATGTGACTTAGCGTAGTATTACGTAACGGACTACGATTATCTGGGGTCCCGACTTGTTTGCAAAGTTTCCATCCTGAACAAGTTTCCCTGCCTAGCTCACTCAGATCCTCAGCAGTCTGCAGCCATGCGGTACTACGAACAACGATATCCAGAGGTCGACGAACTCGTCATGGTGCAGGTCCGTCAGATCGCAGAGATGGGTGCTTATGTGAAGCTAGTGAGTCTCGCACTCTCAACAAACGTACAGACGCCCAATGGATGCGCTTTGTGAAACAGCTCGAATATGACAACATCGAGGGAATGATATTACTCTCTGAGCTTTCGAGACGACGAATAAGATCAATCCAAAAACTGATCAGAGTCGGCAGGAACGAAGTCGTTGTCGTACTGAGGGTAGATCGCGAGAAAGGTATGTCAGAACGCACGCATGCGGATCGAGAACCTCGATATTGAGGTCACCCCCCGAATCAATCGTTAGGTTACATTGATCTCTCAAAACGCCGCGTTTCGCCTGAAGACATCACCAAGTGCGAAGAACGGTATATGAAATCCAAAGCAGTGGCCTCCATCATGCGACACGTTGCATCGAAAATACCTGCTGTCGATACTCCCGCTCCCACTGAGGAAGAAGGTGCGGGGGCGGAAGAAGCCCCCGGTGGGTCGAGTGAAGAAGCTCGATTGGAAAAACTGTACGAGCAAGTGGCTTGGCCACTCGGGAAGATCTATGGGCATCCGTATGATGCATTCAAGTTGGCACTCACGTGAGTGCATCTTTTATTCATTCGTCCGACCTCGCATTCGTGCACGCTGACGATGAGTGTCGATATGCGGGGTGTAGCGAACAAGACACGGTCTTTTCTTCGCTTGCCAACCCACCCAGTCCTGCTACCATCGTTACGCTCACGAGCACAATTGCTCGACGACTTACACCCCAGCCTATCAAACTTCGGGCGGATATCGAGTTGACGTGCTATACGCCGGCTGGAATCGACGCAATCAAAAAGGCACTGAGAGCAGGAGAGAAGGAGAGCAACGAGACTGTTCCGATCAAAGCCAAGTTAGTCGCTCCGCCGCTATATGTGTTGAGTACGAACGCGACGGACAAGGTGAGGAATCGATGCTAACATGTATGAGAACGAAGAGTTCTGAGACGCTGACGTGCATACTTGCTGTTATTTTTAGTTTGTTGCGGTCGACCGCCTCGAACGCGCCATCGAATCTATCCAGGGCTCGATCGAGTCCCAAGGAGGGGCGTTAGTCGTGAAGATGAAGGTAAGTCATATTAATGCATCGGATCTGTGCTTGAAGTTTTGTCGCAGCCGAAAGCTGTTTCGGAAACAGAAGAACAAGATTTGGCACAGCTTATGGCCAAGGTTGGACAGGAAAACGCGGAGGTTTCGGGCGACGAGGATGATGACGAGGGGATTTAATTATGGCACGACTTAACTCTCACAGGGAGCCTCATGCCTGTTCAGTATCTAATAATGGAGAACTCATCTCTTTTTGAGCAATCCTGAGGGAAATATCAGTAGAACCAAACTTTGAGAGTGTCCTCCAATCCAAGTCAGGAAAAAAGGTTTACACCTGTAGCATCCCACACAGCTTTATATCCCTGACTCCCATGAAGTGGAGGAGGGTTCTGTCAATGGCAAATGTCCAGGCACCTACAAGATGTCTTGCAGGGGCATGCCTTGAACCTCTACCACCACCTACCTGGGTTATTCCCACAGTCTAGATGAGAGGAAAAAGAAAGGAGGACATCCAACTTGCCATGCACAACAAGCTCCACCAGAACTTGTGGCTTTACATTGGATGGACAGAAATGGTGCACCCCACAAGGGCACTTTGAGATGGCACCACTACACTGGGAGTCTCCCCCACTTTGGGGCTGTTGAAACCAGACATGTATTGACAGAGTCTGCACAGATCACATACCTTTCAGTTGAATGGGTTCACTTGTGGTAGTGGTTCGAGTAAGAAATTCAATTAGAACTCAGCACAGCTGAGTCTGTACTTAAATACAGGAAGTATGTGAACTTATTACTACATATAGTGAAGTAGCGTTCAACACTCCCCCTTGTCTGATATACTATAAGGGTATGTTAGACATAAGTATCTACTTCGTTCGCTCAACCCTTAATGGAAGGCGAGATTGTTGAATTCCAAGCCAGGTTGTTGTCTAAATTTCTCGAATTTGACAAATCCAAGGTTTTTGGTAAACATATCCACGGGGTTGTCATCCCCTGGGATATAAAATAGAGTTACTTGTTTAAAAGTCATCACTGCATCGCGTACAAAATGGTGCTTGATCATGATGTGCTTGAATTGTTTTTTGGTGACAGGGTTCTCTGCTATAAAGAGGGATCCTTGATTATCACCACAGATGGGAATGGGCTGAAGTTTATACCTGAGTTCCTTGAACATCTGTTTAATCCAAATGACTTGGTGAGAACAATCGCTCAGAGCCATGTACTCTGCCTCTGTAGAGGACAAAGCAGTGGTTTTTTGTAAGTGTGAATTCCACAAAAACACTCCATTCGCTAATTTCAGGTAATAACCTGTTTGTGAGTGACTGGTAATTTTGTCTTGACCCCAGTCTGAGTCAGTACAGGCAATGATGTCTTTGCCAGAATCACCATCATATACCAATGAGTAATCACTGGTGCTGAGTAGATAACTGTTACGCTCGACCCAGGTAGGATCGGACGTAGCCCTTGAAGGCGTAGGGAGGTCCTAAGCATTGAAGGTTTGAGTGTATTTCACAGACGTGTAAGTGATCACGTGGCGTGGGGGAATCCACTGGCACATGAAGTGACCAAGTGGCAAAGTGAGTTGTTCAGTGATCGGGCACGAAGTGACGACGTAGGCACAGAGTACGGATGCGCTAAGGCAATGCCAACCGTCCTCAGGTTCAAGGGATCTACGGTCGTAAGGACGAACACGTAGCGAGCAAGGGAGACAAGAGATGAAGGAATGAAGGTACAAGGACCTTGTCGATTGCAGAGATTACTAGGTAAGACAAGGGAGGTTTAAACTAAGGTTCTCTGCTGCGAGAGCGCAGGTATTTATATGTAAGGGATCCGCACATGGACCATGAGAAATAGTAACTAAGAATGGTAAGTGGAAAAGGGTGACGTGTCGTATGATAACGGTAGCCAATAAGAAGATGACGCATCACTAGAATTACAAATAGGAAAGCAGAAATGAAGAGCACAGTCAATGGCATGATGACTGCAGACTGCGGAGTCACGTGATGGAAATGGCAATAGCTGACTGGAGAAAGTCATGTGAGACGAAGTGAAGAAAAAGGCATCCGAGGTGGGAGTCGAACGAGTGACTCGTAGGAATATAGTGTATAGCTAATGAAGATTAGGAAAGAAAAAGGTAGTCCAGGATGAATCGTAACATTACCCCCCCATTACCGTCGAAGTCCCACTAAGACTAATTCACGGAGAACCAGTCATGTTGGCGTATGCCACGTCGTCGAAGGGGTCGTTGTCTACGTAGACATCGTCGAGATGCTCAGTCTTGATAGGCGGAGGGATAGGGATAGGACGAGAGTGTCCTGATGAGCGACAAGATCTGTTTGATCCCCGGGAACTGCTGGAGGAGGTCTGCGTACGGGAGCGAAAGGACCAGTGAGAAGAAGAAGAGGAGGAAGAGGAGGGTGTGGTATGGTCACGACAACGCCAGATACAGACGTCGGCATGATGCCCAGGTGCTTGTCAACCACATTGGGAGCACCAGTAATTCCGGCATTGGGTTTGGTTGTGGCCGGGAGCGAAGGAGAGACAGAAAGGGCAACAGTATGCAGGGCAATCTCGTTTCATATGCCCGAGGCTGCGACATTGGAAGCACGCTTGGGGGTAGTGTGGGTCAGATGGAGCAAGAGGGGATGGGTGGAAGTTGCGGGTTTCTATGCAGTGTAATGCCTCTTGAGCGTGCACGTCAAGAGGGGAGGACGAGGCTGACGGCATGGAGGATTCGCGTGGTTCGCGTTCTAAGTAAGCGGGGTCAATATTTTCGATTGGGGGTTCTTCTTCTTCTTCGGGGATAACGGCAGGACGCATGGGTTCTGGGGGATTGGAGATGGGGAGATGACGACCGACGCGAATGGCAGCCTCGTGGCTGGCAGAAATGGCTGCAGCTTGTTCACGGGCATTGATAAGAGTGGCGAGGTCTTCAGTGAGGGGGGCGGACACGGGAAGCAAGATCTAAAAGGTAACGGTCGATGTCGACCAGAAAGGAGAGCATATCTAGCTGGTACATGGCAATATACAGCTGGGCTTGGACATCGCGGGCGTCGTCGAGGATTAGACGATTCCGAAGAGTGATTTCGGCGCGAGCAGAAGGGACATTGGCATGCATGAGAATGGTCTCATTCTGAAGGTAGGCACTGTAGAGCGCATGGAGTGGGGATCCGGTTTCAATGAAGTGGTCAATGTGAGAGGCGATGCGAGGGTTGTGGAGAAGGACAGAAAGGAGGACAATGTCCTTGCCAGTGGGGGGATCTTCATGGAGGCGGTTGGCAAAGAGGGGAATGTCTACTGACATGACAGCATCCTGTAAAGTAGCGACAGATACTGGTGTAAGAGGAATAGGAGCAGTAGGAGGAGATTGCTCAATAATTGGAGTGTCAGTAGGAATATCCAGGGATGAAGTCGGAGAATAAGCTTGCTCAGAGGGAGGAGCAGAGCTGCGATAAGAGGGCGGAGGGCTAGGGATGGTGGCGTTGGCTTTGACAGGGGAAACATTCTGGAGTGGGGAGGAGACGATGGAGGAGACGGTAGAGATGGAGATGGATGAAAAGGTTTCAATGGCCATTGGAGTGTCGATGGTGGTAGTGCTGGGTTAGGAGTGCTGGGGGGAGAAAACGGACGGGTGAAGCTTTTTATAGGCAGTTAAAGCGGAGTTGGCATTTTTCAAGTCCCGTTCGGGGACCCATGAGTCATCTTTGGCAGTATATCCCTTCCATCGGATCAGGAAGGAACAGGATCACGGTGTTCCGTGGTGGCATAAGATCCGGTCAATTTCGTATTCTTCTTCCCTAGCAATAAGGTCAGGTGGGGGTTTTGGGAAGTTCCGTCCGTGGACGGCGTTCTCATGGTAGGGCGTAAGAAGAGAAGCATGGAAGACCAGATGGATCTTCCATATTGTGGGAATTCAGAGTCTATAGGTGATCGGAGATAGAACCTTCGTGATGGTAAAAGGTCCTTCGCATTTCGGGGCGAATTTTGGGTTGACAATGGAGCGTTTGAGGTTACAGGCTTCAAGCCATACTTTGTCCCCAAGCTTGAACGGTGTGAATTTCTGGTGAGTGCAGGCGGCCATGGTTTGACAGGTGAGTTTGTGGGAGGCCAGGGCTTCATCGCGGGCAGTGGTCAATAATTTCAAACGAGAAGCGACTGCGGGAAGAGAAGATTCAGCTATTACCAAGGGAAGGGCACGGGGTTCATATCCCATCATGAGATAGAACAGCGATTGGTTGGTGACGGAGTGGGGACAGTGATTGTGAGCAAATTTGGCATAGGAAATATTGTCAGCCCAGGAACCGGGGTTATTACCACAGAAGATGCGGAGATACATTTCAATTTCCTGGTTGACTCATTCTGTTTCGCTGTTGGTTTGAGGATGGTATGCGGTAGAAAGGGAGAGGTCGTAGTTGAGAATGCGGCCAAGTTCTTTGGCAAAGGCGGAGGCGAATTGTGGGCCATGGTCGGAGATGACCTTATCGTAAAGGCTGAAGTGGAGGTATACTTTGTGGAAAAAGAGAGAGGCTACTCCCTTGGCAGTAATGGATTTCTTCGTGGGGCAAAGAATCACCCCCTTAGTAAGCCCATGGTCTACCACGACCAGGAGGGAATCGAAGGAGGAAGAGTCGGGAAGATCCGTGATGAGATCACATGAGATCTG
>JBBPRF010000825.1:0-14685 GCA_038092875.1 Lanmaoa pseudosensibilis | reverse complement strand
CTTGTACATGATTGCTGTGATCGCGCCCGTATGTATATATCCCGAAGTGTTTTGCTGATACTGTCAAGATGATCTTGCACTACGGTGTGTGCATGCCTTCTTACTCATCTTCTCGGCAGTCTAGTACTCTTTGCAACAGTATCTATGAATATGATCGTACGTCTTTCATCCTTTCTGTTTTCCGTCTCCACAGAAGATGGGACACATTGATTCATGCATGCCACGTTGATTTGGGAGTCTAGACATTTATCACGCAACTCTTCGAGTTCGTGCCATCTCACAGCATTCGTACGAGCTCTGGTATACACATCCGTGGCTGAGCTTGCTTGAATGTCCATTCAACAGTCACACCTTGGGCTGAGTGGTCAATGGTAAGGAATTGGCACGACGAACTCACTTGATACCTTGCTCCCGAGAATATGGATAACCTTTAGGTGCTGGGAGTGGGGAAGCTAGGGCACTGCAGTCGAGTTGAGTCAACCATGTCGACGCGGGGCGCAACTCGCTCGACCGCCATCGTTGTTCACGTAGGAGGCAAAGGTTTATGCCATCCACTGTTCATACAGGAAAGTCAACTTTGGTTGTAGTCCATCGACATTTTCTTTCCGATGCTGTGACGTTCCATATTGCCGCTCACCCGGTTTCAGTGTCTGGCCGGGCAATCCCTCCCTCTTCAAGGCACGGCCGAGCAACAAAAGACGACCACGGGACGATCAGAATACATGAGTATTAATGCGCATAAAAATACGGATGTGCGTTATAGATCATCACTACTTGGGTGGAACGAGTGAACGAGAAACACAATAGTGCGAGGCAACTATTACCGAGACTCATAAACGACGACAACCAGAGAAAGTAGGTGTGATGCATATCGCAATGTGCAACTCTGGGCTTGCATAAATTCAATGGGCTTGTCTGTCATACTTCAAGCATATGCTTTCATCACTTCTTCTAGAGCATTGGCGTTCACATCAAATGATGAACCGGCGTCCTGCGCTGCAATTTCGATCACCACCACTCTAGCAGGCACCACGCGGAGGCGATCTCGGACATGTCGTCGTCGTAGGCTTTTGTCCCATCTCCATATTTAATCATCGTCCCTCTTGAGTTGGCGAGCAATGGCGGCTGGGACCGGAGGACAGTCATGCCTTTTGAGCCCTAGGAGGAACCCTACTGAAAGGCCTGGAGTTGTGGCGCATGACCCAGGTCCCATGTGCAGTGGCAGAGGGCCGGTACGTGTACGCAGCGTCGGTTGCTGGGGACATGGCGTCGTGTGCGGCTGTGGGGGATGCAGTGTCCGTTTAGGTGCTGAGACACGGGTTTCTGGCGGAGGCGCCACGTGGAAAAACGGGCGACATCTCCGTATTGCTGTCGTCATCCATTTGCAGGTGCGTGGCAGTATCTGCGTGCGACACTGGATCCGGTATAACTCTCTCCCATCCTAGATCGGTTTTGGTGAGATAGATGAGACACTATTGATGACGACGATGCCCTCTTGCATCGCGCTGTCACCATCGTCCGATGTGGATCCAGGGGCACTGGCCTTGCGGGCAGCAGTAGGATGCGTATCCGTACCCTTGGACGTTCAAGCGGGTGTGAGCTTGAGCTCAGTAGTAGGGTTGGAGTAGACTTGGATCCTGGATACAGGATCAACGCCAGGTGCACCAAAGTTCGCCGTTTTTTGCTAATACCCGTCCTCGCGGTTTGAGTTTAAACGCAGACATGGACGGCTCCACGTCGTCTCCAATACCATCTTCGACGGCCTTAGCCGAGATACGACGTGTCATCGCAAGTTCCACAGTAGGACCGACTTTACTAACGTCTATCGATAGTTCAGTAACGCATGGCATTGTGGGCACCAACGTACCTTCGTTGTTTTGAGAATCGCAATGATGGCGATTGGGCACGAGGAGAAACGACCCCAGGTATCCTACGTGTTCCTGACGTTTTGATAGTTGTATAGGGTCGTCGCTTGACTACTCTCAATACACGGCCCGTGTACGCATCGCAGAAGAACGGCACTCACGAAA
Organism: Lanmaoa pseudosensibilis; assembly: GCA_038092875.1. Taxonomy (NCBI): domain Eukaryota; kingdom Fungi; phylum Basidiomycota; class Agaricomycetes; order Boletales; family Boletaceae; genus Lanmaoa; species Lanmaoa pseudosensibilis. The sequence goes on along the minus strand of JBBPRF010000825.1, from coordinate 12,655 downwards.
TATGTCCGACCACGCCAGCGTTGAAAGGATATCCAATTCCATTCGCCCACTTCATCGATATCCGGACTCAGCCCGGGGTCAACATGATCGACAGGAAAGTGCGAAGACGTATCAAGGGCGAGGAGTGGGTCATGGACGAGACCAGGGTATTACCAGACGCTTGCGCATCTACGGGCGTCAACTTGATGAAGCGCTCCAGCGCAATTGTGAACGTGCACACTCATAAACAAGGTTGAGATACAGTCACTCCCATTCAAAAGCATTGACTTACTCAAGTCCACAGTGACGAATGTGTGCGTATCTCGGCCGTTGATTGGTCTACGAGAAACGTTGGGGATTCATTGCATTCACAGCGACGGATGGACGACAGAGTCGCAGCTCAAACCAACCCGAGGTACCGAGGACGTCCCAAGCCTTTTCAATGTCCATCGCACGCCGAAACTTGCGCTTCTTGATGTCCCATAGTGTCGCAGAAGACGTGAATAGATGGTTGCAGAGAGTGTCCTTATCTGGTCAGCTTGTCAGTGTCGATTGATGGCATCAGGGATGGAAGTGTACATCGCTCAACTGTCCGCCTGCTCGACCTAACCTTGGACGTCTGTATGGAAGGTGTCCAGTTATTGTGAGAGCTCGTGAGCCGGCTTGCCGATCTTGCCTGTTGGAGAGGCCAGAGGTCGCGTCGTCCAAATGACAGAAGGTCATCGCGACGAGGTCACCTAGCCTGGGTCTGAGTAAGAATAAGCGCCAAAGACACGAGGCAAGAGAATAAGGAAACGTGTTTGCAAAGCACTGGCACGAGTAAACCGAAAGATCTTGTTCTTTCATTCTTCGAACCCAACAATTGTGTACCACCGGTGAGGATGTCGTCGACAAAAACCGGTACGTAACAGTTCCGAGGATTGATTGCGTTGAAGGCTGACAATTTAGTAAGACCCAACAATGGTCCTTGACACTGGTCGCTCTGGCACGATCTACACAGTTGCTTTCCACCCTGACGGAATACATATTTTAGGCGGGAGTATGAATGGGATTCGACGATGGCATCTTGAAGATGGTCGAGAGGTTGGAAAGCAAACAGGAATGAACATAAATGCCATTTCTGTGTCGAGGGATGGCAAGTGGGTAGTGTGTGGGGCTACGAATGGAGCGAGTGTGTGGGACGGAGAGATACAAGAAAAGGTCATCGAGTTGGAGGACCCAAATTTCGTGGGTGCGGTCGACGTTTCACCAGATTCGACGATGTTTGCCACCGGGACTGGAGGGAACGACGAGAAAGCGAATGTTTGGAGCATCCCAAGCGGAGAGAGACTCATTGGCCCGCTCCAACACAACGATTCAGTTTATGGGATCAAGTTCTCTCCGAATGGCGAGCACATCGCCACTGCCTGCCGGGGGAAGTCTATTATCCGGGTTTTCGACAGTCGCAACGGCGACCTGCTCATCACAATACAGACAGGCATGCCCTCATTCGTTCTTGCAAGCACCCCACTCGCATGGTCCAACAATGGTCAACAAGTTTTTGTCACATCTCAGGACAAGGGAACACTCAAGTCTTTCGACGTATCCACGGGGTCTGAGATTGCTGAATCACCAATTCTTAATGGCAACAGAGTCAAATCTATCGCTCTGGCAGCCAATGGAAAATTCATCGCTACCTACGCATCTCGTTCCATCTCGTTCCTGACTACACCAACCCTCTCCCACATTGGCTCTGTCATTGAGGACAGCAAAGGCATATCCTCAATTGCCATCTCGGCAGATAGTAGCTATCTTGCAACTGGACGAGATGACGGGAAAATCACCATCCGTAACCTCCGCAATATTCTCCCAGACTCGTACGGTCCCTTCAATGTAAGCAGGTCCAGTAAACCCCATTCCATCTCTGATGTTGACACGCTATGTCAGGCATCTACTCGCGAGCAAGGACGACCGGACGAGCAGCCTTCGACATCTAGTGACCACGACAATAATCTACCACACTCCACCACAGTAAGCATTTGCCATTTCCATCACGAAAAGGGTTGCGCTGACTATATTGTGTACGTACACCAGGAAAAACCTGGTTCGCTCGAGTTCGGGAGCCACAACAAGGACAGCGATGGTGATATCCTTGAGGTATCTCCTTGTTCTTTCCTCCCTCAAAGAGAGTTCTCACGATGGCATAGGTCGAGGTGCCGTTGAGCACATCAGCTCCGCAGTTTGACTTTGATGAGGTCAGTGATCACTGTATTCTCTTTTTTTCCCCGTGCTGACGCAGCTGCAGCCACCCTCTCCAGCATGTTCCGCCCATCCCCACGAGGACGAGGCACTGCCGCTTGGCATGTCTCATGCCGTATCGCAATCGTCGGGTGCACCACCCTCCCGTCCAGAGCAAAATCTTGACCCTGGAAAGTCATCCGAGGGCGTCTTGGGGTTCAAAGGATGGTTACAGACAAGGTTCAACAGGAGTAACGAGGGCTCGTCTTCACGTAAACCCGAGCGAGCTCCCAAAAAGCCGCCACGGCCTGCGGATTGCCAATTCCCTTCCCAGCCACCAACAAAAGTGGATGCTATAAATCAGGGACCCTCGTGGATGGCTGCAGGTCAACGTAAGGCAGTGAGTGCTTTTCCTTGATCAATCGGATGCGGTATGTCTAACGTATCATTCTAGCGCACGGTCGCAACATCTTTTCGAATACCAGAGGTTCGTTATTCCTCGAGTTTGTATACAGGGACTTATCAGATATTGCAGCGTAAACCGCCTGCCAAGCCTGCTGTTCGCAAGCACCCAAACAAAGGTACTTCCCGTGGCAGACAGGATCCTGCAGATCAGGTGCGTCCTTTTCTGTTCATTATGACACACGTTATGATAGCTCACATCCTATTAGGCACAACAAGCAAACAAGGCATCTCGGCCCTCCGCTGCGTCTTCTCCCAACAAGGCTACTTCCCGTAGCGGACAGGGTCCTCTAGATCCAACTGAAGCGGACCGGGTGCGTATTTTTCTAGTTATCATGTATCATTTCATGATGGCCCACATTCGTTAGGCACAACAAGTAAATGATGCGACCCGTCCCTCCGCTGGAGGGGTCTATCTTACGGTGCGCGTACTTTCCTTATGCTTATGTTGTGAGACTCACAGCGGGTCACATCAGCGAGAATCAGACAAGGCTATCCTTAGGTTTTCGATCCCCTTTCCCGCGTGGATGTGTTGTGGCTCAGGTACCGGAGATGGGACGCATTCATCCAGCTGATTCGATGCAATGTGTGTAGACACCATGCTGGTGCGCCGTATCCAACACTCGTGGAGACGCTTGCAAAGACACGTTACACAATTCTCGAAAATGTTGGTCGATCATGTATTTCAGACGCCGTTCTATTCGCACTCTGGCGTACATAGGATGAATGTCCGTCGGGACGCTGCGCAGGAGAGAATCAGACATAGATGGGCCCGTCTTCAGCTTTCGCCATCGGCTTTCAGCACCATCATTGGTGTGTACTCTAGGGAGCGCATTTGAGAGATAGCCTGTCCACCTTCGATATCACTACCCCCAGGAACAGTGGCCCAAAGTTAAAGAAATGGTTCCCATTCCTCGATCTTTCGACACCTATCCACGGAGTATTGGGGAACTGCATCACTACAGAGTAGTAGGTGGCGCGCCAAGGCACAAACCGACTCATTCGGTATAGTACCTCACCGTACAGGCACTTCCATCGGCCGTGTATGTCATGTTCTCGAACACACAACATGCCAGACGACAATGCGAGTGTCAAGCTGTCAAAACAACACGCTTTGCCACATCTCGACGCCTACTCGAGCGTTGTGCGCGATTGGATTCTTGGATGCTGGCACTGAAACTTGGAATAGGACGCGAAGTATAGGTATAGGATGGTTCAGAGAGGTGATGGCGATTCCGTTGTAGCCACAGTGGCGTGCGCTGAGGCTGGACGCGTGCGATCTGTAAGCTTGAACAGTCTTAGCGCTGGAGCTATCTAAAAGGACGAGGAGTGGATGGAATTAGACGTCGATTTCGTTCCTGCAAACACTTTTTTTAGTTTAGTTTTTGTTTGATGGGTAGATGTGAAATGACGAGATAATGAAATACAAGAATGTAACAAGTATATAAAAGGTCGGCGGCCGTGCGGGCCATCACTGATGCTTGCAGGGCGTAAAAGGGGTTCTGTGATACGAGTAAGAGGACATGCATGAATGATTGCAGGTATTCGTATCTGGACAGCTTGTCAGTGTTGATCGTCAGGAGGAATGAAGCGTACTGGGTTACACGCCGTGTAAATACCCGCCTGGTCGAGCCAGCCTTGGACATCTGTATAGAACGTGTCGAGGTACTGTGAAAGTGAATGAATCGGGTTGTTGATCTTACCTGCGCATCAGAATATAGAAATATGGCATTTGCATTGGAGGAGAGTATGAAAACACGACGTGCATTCGATCCCCCTGGCTAGCATACTGGATTGGTAGAATCCGCTTCTGGCAGCTCAGCATGCTACTTGAGAGTAATCTCTGGTGTTTCCGTGGCTTCCGTGCGGATGCCTGCGATACAGTCTACCCGTGGTGAACACGGGAACCTCGTTGGGCGTCCGAAGGCATTGCTGGCGTCAACGAGGCGTGAGTGAGAGCACGACTATTCGAGCCCGGAGAGATATGTACGTAGGTCTGCGGGGACCACTCGTCGGCCGTCTATAGCAGCGAGCGCTCGCTTTTGCAGAAACGGGAAAACATACGAATGTAAAAGCGACGCGGTTCGAGTTTGGGTGGTGCATACATTCGTCTGCCATATTGTAAAGAAAACTATTCTAGATATGAGGGCTCCCGTGCGGTCCTGGAATGCACGGTGTTTCGTGCGCTGTATGTCGCGAGTTGGTCTACATAATGCAGATCGTACACCAGTCGTGAACTGAGCAGCCGAGCTATGATGAGCAGTCCCGGAGTGACGACGAGGGAAGGTTTCGCGGATGCTGAAACGTTGACTGCTTGCCTAGTCGTTGCAACAGGGTCACCTAGCCTGAATCTGAGTAAGAACAAGCGCCAAAGACACGAGGCACTAGAATAAGGAAACGTGTTTGCAAAGCAACTTTGTGCACCACGAGCAAACCGAAACACCTCGTTCTTTCGTTCCTCAAAGCCAACGACAGTATATCATCAGTGAGGATGTCGACAATGACCGGTGCGTGGCAGCTCCGTGGAGTGATTGCGTTGAATGCTGACAATTCAGCAAGGCCAAAAAATGGTACTTGACATCGGTCGTTCTGGCTTTATAAATGCAGTTGCGTTCCACCCTGACGGAATGCATCTTGTGGGCGGGGGTAAGCATGGGATTCGACGGTGGCGACTCTCGGACGGTCAAGAGGTCGGAAAGCAATTAGGAATGGACTTGAAGGCCATTTCTCTATCTAGGGATGCCAAATGGATAGTGTTGGGGGCTGAGGAGGGGGCAAGCGTGTGGGACGGAGAGTTGCGTGAAAAGGTCATCGAGGTGGAGGGCAAACATTGGGTGAATGCGACAGACGTCTCCCCGGATTCGACCAGGTTTGCGACTGGCACTGTAGTTGACCGGAAAGTGAACGTCTGGAGCATCACAAACGGCGAGAGACTCATTGGCCCGCTCCAACATGAAGATAACATCAGGGGAATCAAATTCTCCCCGAGTGGCGATAACATCGCTACTGCCGTCTCTGGTGGCTCAATCCGCATCTTCGACAGTCGCAATGGCAATAACCTGATCACCATCGAGACTCACATATCCTCATTCTTTTACTCAACCACTGTGCTTGCATGGTCCAACGACGGCCAGCAAATTTTTGCTGCATCTAGGGACAAGAAAATCAAGGCTTTCCGAGTCGACGCATCCACGGGGTCCGAAATTGCTGAATCGCAGATCTTTGATGGTGAAAGAGTCACTTCTATTGCTCTAGCAGCCAATGGTAAATTCATCGCCACCTACACATCGCGTTCCATCTCGTTCCTGGACACATCGACACTCTCCCACATTGGCCCTGTCATCGAGGACAGCGGAAATTTACGTTCGATTACCATTTCCGCAGATAGTAGCTATCTTGCGACTGGACGAACTGATGGGAAAATCACGGTTCATAAACTCAGCGGTATTCTCCCGGATGTGTACGGTCCCTTCCATGTAAGCATTTGTCCACACAATGTTGGCATGTCGGACAAGCCCAATTCCGTCGCTGACATCGACACACTGTGTTAGGCATCTACCCGTGAGCAAGGACAACCAGATCAGCAGCCTTCAACGTCGGGCGACCATGACAACAATCCATCCACCCCAGTAGGAGTTTGCCATTCCCGTCACCAAAAGGGTTGCACTGACTCTATTGTGTACGTACACCAGGAACAACCTGCGATACCCAGTTCGCTCGAGTCTGAGAGCCGCAACGAGGACGGTGATGGTGATATCCTCGAGGTATCTGTTTGTTCTTTCCTCCATCGAAGCAAATTTTCATGATAGCACAGGTGGATGTGCCGTCGAGCTCACCCGCTCCGCAATTCGACTTTGATGAGGTTGGTGATCACTACACTCTCATCCCCCTCGTGTTGACGCTGCTGCAGCCGCCGTCTCCGGTATCCTCTACCCATCCCCGCGAGGACGAGGCACCGCCGCTTGGCCCGTGCCGTGCCGTCCCGCAGTCGTCAGATGGACCACCCCCTCCAGTGGCCCGTCCAGATGAAAATCTTGACAATGGCAAGCCATCTGTGGGCATCCTGGGGTTTAAGGGATGGCTACAAACGAGGTTTAACAGGAGCAACAAGCACTCGTCTTTGCGTAAGCCCGATCGAGTTCCCAGAGAGCCAACTCGGCCTGCCGATCGTCAACTCCCTCCCCAGTCACCAGCAGGAGTGGAAACTACGAGTGAGGGTCCTTCGTGGATGGCTGCAGGTCAACGTGTGCGAGTGAGTGCTCTTCCTTGATAGACGATCGGATGTATTGTGCCTAATGTATCACCTTAGCGAGCAGTCGCGAAACCCGTTGTAAAGAAACCAAAGAAACCAAAGGTTCGTTGTTACCCGAGTTTGTATGCAGGGACTCATTTGACTCTACAGCGTAAAATTCCTCCCAAGGTTGCTGGTTCTAGCCATCCCAACAAAGGTACTTCCTGCAGCGGACAGGGTCTTGTACATTCATCGGAAGCGGGCCAGGTGTGTCTTTTTCTGGTTATCATGTATCATGTCATGATAGCTCACATCCTATTAGGCGCAACAAGCGCTGAACGATGCATCTCGTCCCTCCGCTGCGTCTCTTCCCAATAAAGATGCTTCACGTAGCGGACAGGGTCCTGTGAATCCAACCGAAGTGGGTTGGGTGGGTCTTTTTCTGGTTATTTTTTTATCATGTCATGAGAACTCGCATCCTATTAGGCAGAACAAGCGAACAATGCACCTCAGCCCTTGGCCATGCCACCAGGGGTCCATGTCATCGTACGCGTTCGCTGTTTTCACTTCGATTGCTAGACTCACAGTGGAATTCATCAGCGAGAAGCAAATGATGCTACTGTTGCGATCGCGTTCAAGTTACCCGCGTGGATGCTGTGCCAGCACCGGCTCACGGAAGATGGGACACATTGATTCATGCATACTACGTTGATTTATGAGTCTGGACATTTATTGCACTGTTCTTCGAGTCCGTGTCATCTCACAGCATTCATCTGATATCTGATATACCCGTCCGTGGCTGAGCTTGCTCGAATACCCACTCAGAGGGCACACTTTGGGCTGAGTGATCGGTGGCAAAGAGGTGTCATAAGGAACCTCGCTCCCCACAATATGACGAGCTTTCGGGTCCTGGTGTGGGGATAGCAGGGCACTGCAGTCCAGTGGGGTGCAGCTCATCCGACTGGTTTCGTTGTTCACATGGGAAGCAAATGCCTACCCGCTTCATTGGTCATAAAGCAGAGGAAGGTCAACCTCGGTCGTAGTCCACCATCTCAGTTCGATATTTTCTGTCCGCTACTGTGACCATGGTGCCACTCATCCGGCTCTAGTGTCTGACCCGGCAATCCACCCCTCCTCGGGACATGGATGAGCGACATAAGATTCAGATGACCCCTGGACAATCAGAATGCATGAATATTAAAGTGCATAAGGACACGGGTGTGCGTAATAGATAATTGGTTTGAGGGAACGAGAAACACCGCAGTGCGAGACAACTATTACCTCGCAAGAGACCCGTGACAAGCTTGGCGGAAAGTATATGTGATGCACAGCAGCATTTACACTGCAACGTGCAACTCTGGACAAGCATGCTTGCATTGATCGGGCTTGTCCATCATATTCAGCCATACGCCTTCCTCGCTTCTTCCAGAGCATCGACGCCATGATCTCGCTTGCCTCTGGTAGCCCCACCACGCAGAGGCAGGCTTTGTCCCACTGCCACCTCCACTTCTAATTGCCGTCCCTCCTGCACTCGCGTGCAACGACAGTTTGAAGCCCAGGACAACCACGCAGTGTGAGCAGCAGGACGTGTATTTGCAATCTTGGACGTTCGGGTGGGTTTCAGATGGGGGCTGGGCAGCAAAGTTGGGCTAGATATCCTGGATACAAGATCGACACTATGTGCACTCAGGATCACTGTCTTTGCTGGAGTTCAAAAGCGGACATCGACCCGCTCGACGTCGTCTACAATGCCATCCTCGACGACCTTAGCCGGAATACAACGCGCCATCTCCACCGTAGGACCGATTTCAATGAGGCAAGGTTTCACCAATGTTCACTGATGACCTGGTCACATCCACGAGGTCACCTAGTTGGCATCTGAGTGAGAATCATCGCCAATGCCTGCATGAACAGACCCGCATCGAGAAGGACACGCGTCTATGGAGCCCAATTCTCTGTATGCCATGAGTCAGCCTGAACACATTGTTTCTTGACAAGCGTGTACCGTTGGGGGATGTCGTCCAGAAAGACCAGTGCGTAGCACTCCTGAGGAGCGACCGTACAATGGACAATTCGGCGGGACCATGGAGCAGTGGTCCAAACCGGTGGCTCTGAACTGATATATGTACTCAGTGGCTTTCCACCCTGATGGACGCGCACGAACGCCAGCCCAACCTCATCGCGGACCCGCCTTGCGTATCGAAAATGCCACCAACTGCATCTGGCACGATGTGTCACTGACGGTGATGTTGCCAAGCGTCCACCAGTGCAGTGTTATCATCGTCAGAAGCTTGACTACGCCCGCATCGAACAAGATCCTTGCCGCGTGAAGAAATTCGTTTGTACTCAACCATCAGTACACTGCGATGACCTACCCACCAGGGAGGGGTATACTCGATGCATCTAACCATTGTCGAGCCAGATAAACGACACCCGGCGCTTTGGAGTGAGGTCTGACAACAGACGGAAGCGAGGCAGTATAAAACGTCATCACAGTCTGACAGTCGTCGCTAATGTCGATCGACAAGACTGCCAGTCCAGTGGCGCACCGCGCCGTGGACACCAAATTACCCTCATAAAGCAACGTTGTCTCGATAATCGCAATGATGGCTATTGCGCGCAAGACAGAAACGACCCCCGATACAAAACACGCGTTCCTGACGTCGTGGTAGTTGTAGAGTATAGGGTCATCGCTTGACTGTTTCGGGAGTCTCAATACACGGCCCGTGTACACAGCGCAGAACGGCACTCACGAAACATGTCCAACCCCACCAGTGTTGAAAACGATACCCAATTTGATTTCACACACATGGTCAATATCCGAACTCAGTCCGGGGATCAACATGATCGACAGCAGAGTGCGGAGATGCGAAAAAGGCAACCGTGGTGAACCCAGGAACTTGTAGTTGAGTGAAGGCATTGCTGGCGCCAACGAGCCGTGTGTGAGTACAACCATGCCAGCCCGGAGAAATACATACGTACACAGGTCTGCGGCATCCCTATAGCGGCGAGCGCGAGCTGTTGCAGAAATGCGAATGAACGCGAATGTGAATGTGACATGGTTCCAGTTCCGGTGGTACATACATTCATCTCTCATCATGTGAAGAAAGTTGTGCTAGAGTATGAGGGCTCCCTGGTTGGGATATCCTGGAATGCGCACGCGTTTTGTGCACTGTAGGTCGCGAGTGGGTCTAATGCGAATCGTACACTGGTCATGAACCAAGTCCTCCATCCCAGATGTGACGAGCTGTCACAAGTCGCAGGGTAAGAGGACCTTTGGCAACGAGGGAGGCTTTCGCCGGAGTTGACTGCTTGCCCGGTCATCGCAACGAGTGTCACCTAACTGGGATCGAAGTAAGAATAAGCGCCAAAGACACGAGGCACGAGAATAAGGAAACGTGTTTTGAAAGGCAACTTTGTGCACGAGTGAACCGAAACAACTCGTTCTTTGGTTCCTCGAAGCCAACGACTCTGTATCAGCGGTGAGGCCTTGAGGATGTCGTCGACCAAAACCGGTGTGTAGCAGTTCCGAGTGAATGCGTTGAATGCTGACAATTCGGTAAGACCCAACAATGGTCATCGACAGTAGCCCTCGCATAATATACGTGGTCACTTTCCACCCTGACGGAATGCATCTTTTAGGCGGGAGCAGAAACGGAATTCGACGATGGCGCCTTGAAGATGGTCAAGAAGTCGGAAAGCAAATGGGAATGGACGTGAACGCTATTTCTGTGTCTAGGGATGCTAAATGGATAGTGTTGGGGACTGAGAAGGGGGCAAGTGTATGGGACGAAGAGATGCGTAAAAGGGTCATCAAGGTGGAGAGCCGGTATTTGGTGCGTGCGGTCGACGTCTCCCCGGATTCGACCAGGTTTGCCACCGGAACTGCAGGACGTGACAAGAAAGCGAGCGTTTGGAGCATCACAAGCGGAGAAAGACTCGTTGGTCCACTCAACCACGACGGCTCTGTTTACGGAGTCAAATTCTCCCCAAGTGGCGAGCAGATCGCGACTTCTGTCTATGGTAGCCAAATCTGCATCTTCGACAGTCGCAACGGTGATAAGCTCATCACGATCAACACACTCTCACCCTCTGAGGCAATCCCTTACCCGATCACTCCACTTGCGTGGTCCAACGATGGTCGGCAAATCTTTGCGGTATCAGACGGCAACAAAATCAAGTCTTTCGACACGTCCACGGGATCCGAGATTGCCACATCGCAGATTCTTAGTGACGACACAGTCAAATCTATTGCTCTAGCACCCAATGGCAAATTCATCACCACCTATGCATCGCGCTCCATCTCGTTCCTGGACACATTGAATCTCTCCCACATTGACCCCATCATCGAGGACAGCAAAGACATCTGTTCGATTGCCATCTCCGCAGACAGCAGCTATCTTGCGACTGGAACTGACGGGAAAATTGACATCCATAACTTCGGTAGTATACTCCCAGACTCGTATGGTCCCTTTCATGTAAGCATTTGTCCATTCACGACGTCGGGATGTCCGATAAACTCCATTCCGTCTCTGATGTTGACACACTATGTTAGGACGAGCAGCTTTCAACATTAGGCGACCATGACAACAATCCGTCACACTCCACCACAGTAAGTGTTTGCCATTTCCATCACGAAAAGAATTGCGCTGACGGTATTGTGTACGTACACCAGGAACGAGCTGCGAAACCTGGTTCGCTCGATTCCGAGAGCCGCAGCGAAACTGGCGATGGCGATCTCGAAGTATTTCTCCGTTCGTTTTCCCCTTGAAGTGAGTTCTTACGATGGCATTATGCAGGTCGAGGTGCCGTCGAGCACACCCGTTCCGCAGTTCGACTTTGATGAGGTTGGTGATCACTATTCTCTTTTTTCCCCGTGTTGACGCTGCTGCAGCCGCCATCCCCAGTATCCTCCGTCCATACCCGCGAGGACTCGGCACTGCCGCTTTGCGCGTCCCATACCGCACCGCACTCGTTAAGTGCACCACCCATGCCAACATCCCCTCCAGTGGCCCGCGGAGAGCAAAACACCGATACTGGCGAGCCACCCAAGGGCATCCTGGGCCTCAAAGGATGGCTACAGACAAAGTTCAACAGGGATAACAAAGATTCATCTTCGCATAGGCCCGATCGAGTTCCCAGAAAGTCGCCTCGGCCCGCGGATCGTCGATCGTCTTCCCAGTCACCAGCAGAAGTGGAAAACGCGAGTGAGGGTCCTTCGTGGATGGCCGCGGGTCAGCGTGTCCGAGTGAGTGCTCTTCCTTGATAGACGATCAGACGCAGTATATCTAAAATACTATTCCAGAAAGCGGTCGCGAAACCCGTTGTAAAAAAAACAAAGGTTCGTTGTTAGCCGAGTTTGTATGCAGCGACTCATCGGATACTACAGCGTAAATCGCCTCCCAAGGCTACTCAGCCCGGCCATCCTGACAAAGACGCTTCTCGTAGCGGAAAAAGCCCTGCAGATCCAACGAAAGCGGGCCGGGTACGTCTGTTTCTGGTCATTATGTGTCATGTGATGATAGCTCACATCCTATTAGGCACAACAAGCAGACGATACATTTCGTCTTTCCGCTGCGTCTTCTCCGAACAAAGTTACTTCCCATAGCGGACAAGGTCCCGTAGATCCAACGGAAGCGGGCCAAGTACGCCTTTTTCTGGTTATCATGACATGATAGCTCACATTCTATTAGGCACAACAAACGAACGATGCATCTCAGCCCTTGGCCGTACCGCCGGGGGTCCATGTTATCGTACGTGTTCACT
>JBBPRF010000824.1:0-14693 GCA_038092875.1 Lanmaoa pseudosensibilis | reverse complement strand
CCTACGTCGTTACTTCGCGCTCGATCACTGGACAACTCACTTCGCCACTTGGTCACTTCACATGCCAGTGGATTCCCCTGTGCCACGTGATCGCCTTCGCGTCCGTGGAATACGTCCGATCCTACCCGGGTCGAGTGTAACAATCTTGTTCCTGATCACCCATCGACACAACATCCTCCTTGTCCACGTCCATGATGGAAGCAGAGGAGACAAGGGTAGGGTCAAGGCGCTCCTGCAGGGTGCGCCAACCATAATCTGAAATCAGCGGTGGCCCCGGGGAAGGTGAGCAGTGCCTGGCAAAGTTGACAGGCGGCGGCGGGAGATGCCTGGATTGGAAGTCTGGGGTGGGGCAGTGAATTGCAATTGGCTTGAGGATGCAAATAATCTGGGGTGTTGGAGTCACCTCCAGACGGTGAGCAAGACTGATGGTCTGCTGCGTTTGAGTGAAAGCAGGGGGGCCGTAAGCGGTGACCCCAGGAGTGTGTGCGAGAGCGCGAGGGTCTTCAACAGGGTACAATATCATGGGAGGAGGTGAAGGCAGAGTGATGGCCATGGGATTGAAGGCAAAGGAGGTGGAGGTGGAGGTAAAGGCATTGTTTGCATTGTTTTTCAGCTTCTTCTGCCAATTCTCCTGCTTCTCCTGACCTGCCTGAGAGTGCTTACCATGGTGGTTGCACTTACCCTTCCCTTGACCCTGCTGCTGCTGTTGGAATTGGGGGTCAGCTCCCTTCCACTTGATGGCAGATATTTTGTGGGCTTGCGCCCCAGCAGGTTGCTTCCCCTTCTTTGTAGTCTGGTGCTGCCAGGCCACAGTAATAACCTTCTCCAGCTCTGAGACCTCAGGGGTCTTGAGCTCCTTACTGTCCTTGTCCTTTGTCTCCAGCAAGCTCTGATTGAGCATTGTGCTGAGGACGTTGGCATAGGCAGAAGCCTTGGCCAAAACCAGCATAAGCTGGATCCTTGCACTCACTGGGTATTCAAGCTTGGTGAGACGAGTGAGGTGGGCATTGATCTTAGCAAACGCAGGTGCAGGATGGGAGGACTCAGGAATGACGACGTCAAGAAGGGTCTTGAACTCCGAAAAGGTGGAGGCAATGTACGGAGTCGAGTACATAGACTCGAGCTTTTCCCAGAGCTTCCGGGCGGTGTTTATGGAGTGGTAGTTAGCCACAATATGGGACTCGACCTTTAGCATAATAAGCCTGAGGGCTTTGTCGTTGTTGTCCTCCCAAGCCTCAATCTCCTTAGTATGGTCACTCTTGATTCTGGTACCTTCTCCATCATGGTATTCATGCTCTGGGCACAGACAACACATCAAGGTCCAGAGACCTTTTGAGCAGAGGTAGTTGGACATTTCAATGGCCCAATGTTGGTAGTTGGTGCTGTTGAGGTGGGGGACAGAGTTGTATAAGTCGGAAGATATTGTTGGTGATATAAAATCTTTGGGTTAATGAAGAGGTGTCAGTACTATACCATTGTCTATAAAAAATGGGGGCGAAAAAGTAATCGCTCATTCCTGAATGCTTTCAGAGCCCAGTCACCAGAGTGACATAGTCTCTTCCTGGAAAATCCAGGCGACATTGTCACTGGAGTGCTAAAAAGCACATCACAGAGGTCAGGTGTAAAAGCGCACTGACATGTCTACGTTCAAACCACTTTGGCGTAAAATGCTCAAATGTGAGAAGGGTTGTGGCGTAAAAACACACAAACAACTATAAGGTTGAGCACTGTGCTAAGCACAGATGGGGCTCATAACCTGTTGAAACCAGACATGTATTGACAGAGTTCACACAGGTCACATACCTTTGGGTTAAGTGAGCTTACTTGTGATAGTGGTTCAAGTAAGAGATTTGATTCAAATTCAGCACAACTGAGTCTGTTCTTAAATACAGGAAGTATGTGAACTTATTACTATATATAGTGAAGTGGCATTCAACAAGGTAGTCCAGACGAATCGAAACAACCATCTCTAACATGATCAGGGTTATCCTTGGGTTTCCCTGCTACAATGGACTCCCTCTTCACCCTTTGAGTAAGCTATATATTTGCTCTCTCTCCTATCTGCCTGCTTAGATTTTTATACAAAGCTTGATGATGGCCTTGTGTTAGGCTGGGTGCAAATACAAGAGCATGTCTCCATCCATGAGACCACACTCCCATCTGACATCTGAACTATGCAGTCCTGGGGCCTTGGACACTGTGGAATTGTTCACATCTACCCCCACCATGATGCTAACAGTGTGGGGGCATTTGTGACTATAACCTTTGGCATTAAAATTTGGGTTCTGAGAAGACCCAAACACTTCAGGAAAGGGCTCCTCTCCTTTGTTGCTCATATCTGCAGCTCAACAAACCAACTATCTGACTTTTCAGGTTTGATTGTCTCCAAGACCATGAATCTTCACCAGGGTGATCTTCTGTGCATATTTCTTTCCCCACTGCTCCCTAACTCAATTTTGAATAGGATTATGCCTTCTAGGCAATACCATATGGTATATACCCCAGTGACTGGCTTTTCTTGGGGTGGCCAATACTTCAATCTCAATATCATGCATTTAACCAAGTTATTGAGATTTGTGGACAAAACTCACAGAAGGTTTGTCACAAATGATGCCTATTACAGCATGCTGGAAACACTCTGCTGTATGGTTGTATCATTGATAATCATATCCAAGTCATAAAGTGTGTCATGCTTTCATCTTGTGATTAATTTATTAAGCACCCCATCAGAGCTGTACAAGTGCTCACTTATAGCACTTTGTGGTCTGATAATATATCACAAATCTAGCCATATGTGTTTTGTTCCAAGCTACTGGAAATGTTAGATACTTAAGATGGCAGGATATTAGGTGCTGTTAAATATTAGACATTTAGATGTTTAGATAGAATTAAATATTAGATAGTTAGATGTTTAGATAGTTAGATGGGGTTAGATGTTAGACAGTTAGATATACTTAGATGTTAGATATAAGTTAGATAGTAAGATAGAATTGAGTGTTGGATAGTTAGATGTTTAGACAGTTAGATATAGTTAGATATGTTAAACAGGTAAATGATCAGATGGAAGTAATGTTAGATAGTTAGCTGTTTAGACAGTTAGATGTTAAATAGTGGAATGTTTGACATAGTTAGATAGATATAGTTAGATGATTAGATAGAATTAAATGTTAGATAGTTAAATGTTTAGACATTTAGACATTAGGATATACATAATTAGATGTTAGATATAATGAGATATTACATAGGATTAAATGTTAGACTGTTAGATATTAGACATGTTATGAACATTTTCAAACACATGTAGTATCATTTCACTTCAGCTTTAAACTTTAGACTTCAGACCTCAATTAGTTATATAATCAAAAGCATATGATTATGGAAAGGTGTATGTGATCTAGTATCAAAAATAGCACTATACCAAACATGTTTATTTATTGTTGTACTATTATACTTTTGCATTATCTTTGACATACCTATAGTAAATTTAATGTTTAGTTTATAGCACAGTATGATTTGTGTGCACTTCACACACATATATATAAATCCCATGTATTAGACTAGACACACCAGTCTAATTCATTTGTTGCTTCATTAATTTTATAGCTGTGTGAGTATGAGTAGCCGACCATTTTTCCTCTACAGCCTTGACTCTTTTGTCTTGGTTTTTCCTATTAGCTTGTATTAGTATAGCTCAGCCAGTGGATCATAGGCCAACCATTCAACCCTTCACCAACTATTCAAGTATCTAACCAACCATCCAACCATTCAATTATTCAATTATTAAACTATTAAATTATTAAACTATGTATTTAACCACCCAGAATTCAATCCAACTGTCCAATCAACCATCTAACAAATTATCCAACTATCCAACTATCCAACCAATTATCCAACTATCTAACCAACTAGCTAACTATTTAACTATTCAACTATCTAACTTTTCAACTATCTAATCAACTATTTAACTATTCAACCAACTATGTATCCAACTATTAAACCAACTATAACTATGTAACCAACTCTCCATCTATCAACTATCCAACTATTCAACAAACTATCCAACTATCCAACTATTCAGCCATTAATTCAACCATTCAACCAACTATTCAACCAATTATCCAACTATTCAATTAATTCAACCATCCAACCAACTATCTATCCAACTATTCAACTATTCAACTGATTATCCAACTATCTATTCAACTATCCTAATATTCAAATATCCAACCAATTATTCAACTATCTATCCAACTATCCAACTATCCCAACAGTCCAATCATTTACAGGAGTTCTAGCCCAGAATTTATATGCATAGAATTGTTGTTGCCCCCTGTGGCTCATCAGGCCTGTTGTCCTTGGGGTCTGCTTGCTGCTTGCTCAGCCAACTTGTTCTCCTGTCATTCCCTTGTTTCCTTTTCATACTGCTGTTCCGCTTGCATAGCCTCTTGTAGGGTGTTCTCCTGTTGGGGTTGTGTCAGCTGTATGCATCAGTGTGAATTGGAAGGTCTCTTGTACATACAGGTTATATTGTTGAAACATGAACAGACCTACTTAAAATAGTCAAATGGGTGTCAGGCCACATTGGGTGTGGATTGAGGAGAGTCAGAATGTCTCTTGTAGATACAGGCTAAATTGTAGGACCATTCACATTGTGTAAGGGGCATTGATGACAGTGGGAGCATATATCATACATACAGGTTGAACTGTATGCTACATATTTACAAAGTTCTTGACCAATGCAAGGAACACAAAATGACAAGAACAGTGCTAAAGCAGAAATATCAGATCAGTGGCTATGTGCTTCACCTGCTCTTACCCTTGCCCCTACTGCAATCCAGCTTGAGAGCCTTGAAACAACCCTCTGTGGCTGGAATGAGTGGGCAACTGCCAATTTCTTCAGTCAGGGTTGATGAACTGCTGGCTGCTGCTGCTGACAAGCAGGTAACAATATGTGATTTAATTTCAGGTGTGATGGCTCACATGAGAGACTTTGGGGGAGAAATGAGTGGGGATGAGATTTGTTGGGATAGGGCAGGAATGTTGGCTGTGGCCCCAAGGTTAAAAATGGCCATTTCAGCCAATTCATTGGGATCTTTCTCCCAGTCTGGATCTGCACACATCTGTAGGAGGATTGGATCAGTGTCTGGATTCCAAGGGATGTCTGTACCATTGGTCATGGTGACATCCTGGTCTGCATTGTGCACAGAAGAGGTGGGAGTGGGAGGTGGACCTGCTGATGGACCAGGGAATGTGAGAGATGCTGATACTGATGCTGATGCCAATGCCAATGCCAATGGAGTGGGGATCATCAGTAGGGCTGAGATTGAAATTGATGAAGACAAAGAAACAGGAGGTAAGGCTGTGGGAGTGGGACACAATGCGAGAGGGATGGGTGTGACTGGACAGATGTCTTGCTCATCTGCATGTGCTTTCCCTTTATCTTTGGAGTTCAAAGAAGCACCAGCATTTGGTGTTTGCTTCACTTTCTTCCCTTTTGGAAATGCATGCTTTGGAGATGTTGGGGATGTTGGGGCAATGCACTTGGTGGATGGATGGATGGGTCAGACAGGAGGTTGGATGGAAGTGACACATGACTTCTTTTCACCAGTTTTATTGTGCATACTTGGCACATCATCCACTTCTACATCCAAGACTTGCACTTCATCATTCAATGACATGTCTGTGTGATCATTGATCACGTCAGTATTACCACCATTAAACAACTTGACTAGAAAATGATGATCATTGAGAGAGAAAGGAGGGGTGTGTGATAAATATGGAATGTACTTATGTGCTTTGTCATCCATGCTGATGAACTCAAGATGAAGCATTCCCTTGTCAAAGGTGATGTTATTGAGAAAAATCTTGGGGGTTCTGCATGTGATGAGCTAGTAGAAGTGAACTTGTTTCTGCTGAGGGTACTTGTAAATATGGCTCCACAGCTGTTCATCATCAAGAGCTGACCAGAGGGTATCCTAAAAGTCAAAGTGAGATTAGAGTGAAATTGATACAAGAAGATACAAAAGAAGGCATACTGCAATGACCATAATATTTGTGCACACAAGGTTGAGTCTGACAGCACCAACCATGGAGGGGATAAGTATGTGAGCACCAGCATCACAAGTTGAGAACCTAAACTTGTTGAGAACAGCCTTGCACTTGTTTTGCAGGATCTTGGTGTTGAGCTTGACAGTCTTTATACCAAAAAATGACAACATCTACATGAAAACATGAGCAGCAAAGGATGGTGGGGTGAGGGTCACTTACATCACAAATTGCTGCATTGGATGAAGGGAACACAGAAAATATGACAATACGATCAGATTTGGATGAGTCAGTCTTGAGAGAAATGCCATTGGAGAGTACCTTGAATGGTGGTGCATTATCTTTGGTGAGGTGATGAGCAACAATGCCAGCAAGAATGTTGAGTTTGGTCAAAGGCTTGGTGTTTCGCCAGTGATCAATTGAGGTCAGCTTCTCCCAACTTTCACCTGACCCACAAGAATTCATGTGTGGATGGAGCAGGCCATGTCAAAACTCTATATAGAAAGTCTGTGGGATATGGAAAGATTAGCATATGAACAGATAAACAACAAAAAACACAGCAAAAAAAAATGGGTCTCATGGACACCTGCTGTGTGTACAGTATATATACCTGTGAAGAATATCGGAACAATCAATTTGGGTGTGTGAAGGGCTTCTGGGACACCTGGCATGCTGACAGACACAGATGGGCCATGCATAGAGAGGGCATCCAGGACGACCCCATGCTAACAGAGATGAAAAGGCCAGTTCAAGGAAAAGAAATGATCATTTGTTGGGTGTGCATGGCCAGTCTTCCAGGATGCCCCCAGGAGAGACAATGACAAATGATGAGAACAAAAATGAGTGAAGGGTGGTGACTCACCTTGTTAGATGATGTGCTTCATGAGTGTGTCATGAATCCAAGGCATCCACTCCTGAACCTTTGAGAAGAGTTCACTCTGTTGCAATGTGTTGTGCTCCTCTTGGCTGATGAGAAGCCCACACAATCTTTCCCCTACCAATTCTGACTTGCATTCCACTTTCTGATCCTTCACCTGGGCATGGTTCATCTTCTTCTTCATCTTGTCAAACCTCTGCTTGTTCATGAATGTTGGAATGTCCATGACATGACCCATGATCCATAAGTCCTGTGTTTAGAATTGAGGTATGAAGTCAGTGTTTGTGTGTGTGCGTTAGTGGGACATACCTGGAGCTTCGTAGTCACTGGTGTGGCCATCATCACAACCATCATTGCTGACTTGCAATGAAGTGCATAGACAGCTGTGTGGACCTTGTTGAATTTGCATGCTTGGTGGGCCTCATCAACAATCAGGGAGAGATACTTGTGGCCATACAGAGTCACCTGGCCTTGGGTTGCTCAGGAAGGGGCGCTCTTCAGGCTGGATTTGATGCTGGAGGCATCATCTTGAAGTGCCTGAAAGGCATGCATATCAGCTTGTGATCTGAGAGCAGGTAGTGTACTTGTGCATTCTGTCACCAATACAATCTGATGGTGCATGTTGTGTCAGCTCTTCATAAAGATGTCATTTCACCACTTGTGTTGGGATGCAAGTTTGCCTGTGTAAGGGAAAAAAATCAAACATTCCATGTTTCAGGAATTGCTCAATCTCCCAAGTCCACTGGTGATGAAGGTTCACCAGGCATGTGATAACAAAGGGCAAGCTTGAGATGTTGCTCTCATGACCCTGCCATTTCTTGTTTCCTGTTTATTTGGGTTAGTTAGTCTTAGGATATGTTGACAGACATGCACTGCAGAGGCATGAACCAAACATGCCGGGAAACTTCTTGTTCTTTTTGAAGTAACGGTGAAAGGACACCAACATGTGATGAAACCAATGACTTGGAACATCTTACCAATGCCAATGCCATTCATCAAGAGAATGGGCTGCCCCTTGGATGCATGCTCCAACATCCAATAGATGCTGATGAGTTGGTGCCAACAGAAGTGCAAGGCCTCACAAGGGCTGCTCACCGATGTGAGCCATTCTTCACCTTCTTTGGTCCAAGGTTTGATTGCACCATTGGGGTTGGTGAACTGCTGCAATAATGGGAGCATTTTTGACTCCTTGAGTCCTAGGTTTGTTCATAGTTCATCTTGGGTCAGTTTCACAAGGTCCTCAGTACCCTCCTGCCAGGGAAAGTCCAACTTCTGTCCTTTGGGGAGTTCAACCGGCACACTTGTGTTCTCAGAACTGACAGTCTCCAGAGCAACCCAGAGCAGTTGTTTGATCTGTTGCACCTCATTATCCAATAACAGTTTTTGCAGAGTATCATGGAGGACCTTCGGAAGCTCTGTTCCAAGCATTGGTAGCTTTGTGAGCATTGTGGATGATTTAAATACGGTCAAGACAAAGACTTACTCTTGATCTCATCTTTCTTTGTGTTATTGTTTTGAGCAGCTGTAAGCATCAACTCCAACGTCTTTTGTTTTGCCTGGATCACTTCAATGCTTTTTGGGTCTTGGTAGTGCAAGAGGATCATGGGCACTTGTGGCAGCTGGCCAAGATATGATTTGATTGATTTGACGATCAGGTTCACCTCCTCTTGGGTGATAACTACAGAAAGACGATCCTGTCAGTGTTGAATGGAGAAAACAATGGTAGAATGGTAAATGCACCTTGCCATTCCATCTCAAGTACATCCTGGCTCTTCTGCAGTTGTTTCACTTCCTGAGTTAAGCCTTTCTGATACTGATGCCAGGTAAAAACCATGAGTGTGTTGATGAAATTCTTGACCCCACTGTTGAGGAAGCCTTCATCATCCTCATAGGCAAGATCTCTAAATAGCACATAAGTGAGTGGTGATGCGAATTCTTCCAGGGACTTGAGCATCCTTGAGCATCGGTAGCAAGGCATTGGAACATCATTGTAGTGTGTTTGTGATTGACATGCATGGTACATATACACACCTTATTCAATTTTGCTTGAGAGAGCACTTCATATGGTGAACATTTATATTCATGGAAGACATTGTCAATCTGACAGCTAAGATTCCATGTCTTGTTCCAATTCTCCTGGATCCATTTGTTCCAGGTTGTTTGACCAGTGTTGTCATTGTCCAATACCACCTGACCTGAGTATCAAATTTGTTTGTTAGTGTTCAATTTTGACCATAGGTTTTGTGCATATATTTTCACACTCTCTGTGACACAGGTTGACCAAGTGGGTTGATTAGGAGTGGATGCATTGAGTGCAGTGTTGGGAAACATCTCCCAGGGAATGCCTACAATCTTCATGAGATCCTGCCAGATTGCGCTCAACCATGGCAAATCTTTAGTGTTGTCCAACACAAGAAGGGCAGCACTGATGGTCAGTGTCAGCATGGTGTGTTCTGAATTTTCTCTGGATATGGTCAGTTTGGTCGAGGGGTGTAAAGTAAACATGTGTTGCTGCAAAAGGGTTGGCCAAGTAACCACCTTCAGGTAACTTGCTTATTGGGAAGACTATATCAGAAGTAGCCTGGACCTGAATGTCCAAATCAGAACTCAATGTTGACAGTCTTAGAATGTATCTGCATTGAGTACCAACTCATATGTGTATTGGATTCTATTATGTGCTAAACACTGTTTGGAGTTCTAATATCAGATCTTTGTGTTTTTTTTGTTGATGCTCATATAGCTTTTTTTGGTCATCTCAAATGCTGTGCTTGCATGACAGTCTTACAGCCATCACACCCTGGCTTAGGATACACAGTTACTTATGGTACCTTGCTTCATCCATTATACATCAGATACTCCAATTGCATGTAATGGGCAAACATGATGTAGGGCATCCAGAATGCCCTTATGTGCACACACAGCAATGCTGGTCACATGACTTGCTCCCACACATGCAGACATTGATGCAGGGCATCTGGGATGCCCTCATGCACACACACAGTAATGCTGGTCATGTGACCTGCTGCCATGCATTGCAGAGCACAGTGTGGTGGAATGTCAGTCACATGACTGCTCCCATGACATAGAGCATAGTGTGGTCTTCCAGGAAGACCATGTTTACACAGTCTTTCCAATCAGAATGGGTAAACACTTTCTTATAATGTGTGTTCATTATAGAGTACTTGATGCCCAATGAGATTTTATACCTTATGTATGTAACATTGGAAGCAACCCATCCCGACACTTGGATGGGAAGATGATTATGGAGACTATCACCAAGGTCATTGCCACTCTTGGTGTCTTATGCATCATCATCTGTTGCTCCCAGGAGTAAACAAAGGAAGACCAAGTCATGTTGCATGTTTCAGTATTGTCAGGTCACTGCTATTGGCATTTACATCAAGCCATACCTCACTCAGGTTGTCTCCATGATCCTCTGTCTTACAACAAGAGTGCTACATCCATCATCAGGTAGCCTATCTGACCACATGACTTGTGATGGTTCCTACAAGCTGTGTCGGACATGTTCGGTGCTCTTGAATCACTACTCTCATTTGAGCAAGCTGCTGGAGGTGTTGTCTTGCTTGAGCAGCTGTGTGCATGACTGCACCACATAACCATTTCGCACATTGTGCAAAGCATATGCTATGAAATGGGGTAGTTTTAGTAGTGTATGGTCATCCCACCATACCACCCTGTCATTTCAGCATTCTGACATTGCTTCCAACATCCAAATGTTGGAATCAACATAGGGTGACTTAGCATTAGCTATGGCGAAAACCTAGTTAGAGTGTACCAAAAGTGTAGCAATAGTGTAGAAAAAGGTGTAGCAAAAGTGTAGACATATGCATAAGACAAGCATAGCAAGAGTGTAGAGAAGAGTGTAGCAAGAATTGTAGCAAGAGCATAGTAAAAGCATAGTAAACAGTGTAAGAAAAGTGTAGTAAAAAAAATGTAGCAAAAGTGTAGCAAAAAAGTGTAGTAAAAGTGTACAGAAAAGTGTACAGAAAAGTGTACAGAAAAGTGTAGCAAAAATGTACCAAAATGTGTACCAAAATGTGGAGCAAAAGTGTAGCAAAGCTGTAGCAAAATGTGTAGACAATAATTATACAGCAAAGTATAGCAAAAAAGCATAGCAACAAAAGTGCTGCATAAATGTGTAGCATAAAAGTGTAGCATAAGTGTACTTGGTTACCAAGTGTTAACATGTGCACCAAATGTGTATTGAAAAGTGTACCAAAGGTCTACCAAAAAGCGTACAAAAGAGTGTACCAAAGTGTACAAGTTGTGTGTGCATGTTTGTCCATCACATTACAAAAGACTACAGTTTGTGTATTTTCTATGTCTTGATCATTTCTATCAGTATTCGCCTTATTCTTGTGTTGCTCACATAAACAGTGTCACCGAATGCTGTGTAGGCATCCAGGACACCCATGGTGCATGCTGTGTGTGCATGGTTGTCAGTTACACATCACACATCACACACTTTATAGTTTGTATGTTGGCTATATCTTGATGATATCTGTTAGTATTCAGTTCATTGCTTAATTCCAGTGTTGCTTACATAAGCAGTTTCACCCTGTGCAGTGCGGGCGTCCAGGATGTAAATAGTAATGTAATTATATCTTCATCATTTCTCAATGGAGTCACAAAATCATTGCTACATTATGAGGCTGATATGATCTATGTGTACAGTATTACTCACCAATGTATTGTTCATAATGATGTCTCACCACAACACCATGTGCTGACGTTGCATGGACTCGGGTCCTGATTCTTCCAACTTCCGAACATCAGGAGCACCATTGCTAGCCAATATGCATCATATGACAGCATCCACTGGCAGGCTGACCACCCTGATCATGAATGCAATGATATCACATGGCCATCTCATAGTGTGGGCATCCTGGATGACCACCCAACCATGCATGCAGTCTTGTCACATGTGGGCATTTTGGATGACCACACAAGTGTGTAGGCAGTCTGTGGATGTCATCTTAGCATGTACTAGACATCGGGTCACACACTGTTATGCTGGAGCATAGCTTCTAGCTATAGCAACCACTTATAGAAGTAGGTCAAAGTCTCGTAGAGTGAATAGGAGTCTCAGCATTTAAGATCACAATCAATAAGGCTGGAAGACTAGAAACTACACTGGATTGCATAGAACTAGCTGAGGGATAGTAGTACAAGGGCAGTGTATTTATAGGGTTAGCTGCGGAGCATGGACCAGGTGATGTGCCACAGCAAACTATTGGAAGGGAAAACAAAGGGAGTCCATGAAAGGGAACTCCCTTTAAAGGAAAGAGGCTGTCCATTTGAAAGGTAGAAGAGAGATCAGTACTCTAGAACCAAGCTCTCAAAAAGGTTATATGTAGGTGAAGTCTACATTAAGTCGCATGAGAGAGAAACAAAAAGGGGAACGGTTCTTGTCAATGCTGAAGGGAAAGTTTGTAACATTACCCCCCAAGTAGACAGGAAGTGATCTCACTTGCCACATTTCAATCACCATTCCTGGCTGGGCATCAATGACTAAGATGTCCAGGTCTCTGACAAAAAATGCATTATCTAGCAGGACAGGCCCATTGGGTGTGGCCAGGAGTGTTATTCCCACAATGGACACACTGATAGCTGGGGCAGTGCTGGTAAGTATAACCTGGGTTGTTGCAGGAGAAACAGACAGGTTCCAGAGGAGGAGATGGAGTAGGGGAAGAAGCCCTGTTAAGAGGCTGTCTGACAGGGGAGTGATGTCCAGAAGAGGGAGAGGATTGGGGTTGTTTGTTATTATTGGAATAGTTGGTGGGGTCAGATGGCTGGGGAGAGGTGACTCAGAAGAATCCTCACTCTGCAGCAACAGGATCAGTGAGGGAGTTTAAGACGTCTGCGTAGTAAGAAGAGGGGAGTGCAAGAACAACCAAGATAAAACCTGCTCCATTGAGGAGGTTGAAGGCGCTAGCATGTAACTCCTCTAGGTCCTGGAGTGTGGCAGCTGTGAGCGTA
Source organism: Lanmaoa pseudosensibilis (assembly GCA_038092875.1). Classification (NCBI taxonomy): domain Eukaryota; kingdom Fungi; phylum Basidiomycota; class Agaricomycetes; order Boletales; family Boletaceae; genus Lanmaoa; species Lanmaoa pseudosensibilis. The sequence goes on along the minus strand of JBBPRF010000824.1, from coordinate 1,771 downwards.
AGATCATATCAATCTTGGTAGAACAACCTTCGAAGGTAGAAACGAAGGAAGGAGAGAGTGAGGTAAATGCGTACTAGCTGGGCATCGACGGGGGCATATAGTGGGTAGGTAGGGAGGTTCACAGTGACAGTGGGGTTGTCTAGGAGGAAGGTGAAGAGGATTCATCTTTGTAAGGGAGTAAGGGAAAGAAAAAGAGAGTGAAAGAAATTTGGTTGTGACATAAAAGGAATTTGATACAGAGGAGAAAGGATAAGGGGAAAAGAAGAAGGAAAAGGAGCCCTTTTTATATGTATGAGGGAAAGGTATGGTATCTATTCATTGGCTGAAGCTGCCATGATAGCAGCATCAATCTCTACTTGATTGGGTGGGAGAGGATAGAAGGCCCCTGGGAATTGGGCAAGGGCTGGATTAGGATGGATGTAGGGGAGTCTGGGCCATGCCAGAAAGGCAGGGTCAGGGCCAGGGAACCTCCATCAGGGAGGATGGCTCCAACAGGTGCGGGAGGAGATGCAGTTTCAGCAGGAGGATCCCAGGGAGTGGGGTCTGTGTTCCATCCATTGATGGGTGGTTCCCAGGGAGTGAGTTCTTCTTGGTTGTCTTCCTCAGTGGCGGGGGGTTTCCAGATGTCAGGAGTGGGTGGTGGGACGTCGGGAGCAAAACAGGTGGTGTAGGGGTCATTCCAGACGACACATAGGTAGATGTGGCCAATGCGCATTTCAAAGAAGAATTTTTGGTGGTAGAGGAAGATGAGGAGAGTGAGGAAGATGAGGAGGATAAGGGAGGTGGTGATAGCATTCATGGTAACGGGGTTATTTTTGTCCAGGGGGAAAGGCTTTGGGGTGACAAAGTTGATAGGCTCAGAGGAGTGGTTGGGTGTTTTTAAGGTTTCCCTTAGGCTCCCAGGTATTTTTGGCAGAGGAGTAACCTTTCCACGATACAAGATATTGCCATCTTCCAAGTGAGCCTCTGTGAGAAAGGATAGAAGCAATTTCAAATTCTTCATCTCTGTCAATAAGGTCCAGGGGAGGGTTAGTGAAGTCCTCTCTGTGTTTGGTGGTCTCCTGATAGGAAGATAAGAGGGAAGCGTGAAATACGTCATGTATTTTCCAGGAAGGGGGAAGACATAATTGATACACCACTGGGGAGATTACATGTGGGATTTCAAAGGGTCCCTCCCTTCTTGGAGCAAGTTTCTTTGATGGGTACCTGAGACAAAAATTATGTCCTTCTAGCCACACCTTATCTCCTACTTTCCATGGGCGGAATTTAGAGGAAATCCATTTCTTCATTAGGTGTTGGGATTTTTCGTGAGAGATGATGACTTCAGAGCAGGCTTCAGATAGATTGGAGAGGCGTTTTTCCAGGGCAGGGAGGAAGGATTTTCCAACCAGGGGGTAGAAGTGGGGTTCAAATCCTAAAATTAAAGAGAATGGGCATTGTCTGGTGAATGAATGGGGGAGGGAGTTGTGAGAGAATTCAGCCATAGGAAGGAGTTCAGCCCATCATTCAGGATGTCCTTCACAAAAGATACGGAGGTAGGTTTCTAATTCTTGGTTGACCCATTTGGTTTCTCCATCGGTTTGAGGGTGATAGGCGGAGAAAAGGGCAAGGTCATATTTCAAGAGGTGGAAGAGTTCCCTGGCGAGTGCAGATGCAAACTGTGGTCCTCTGTCGGATATGAGCTGGTCATGAAGTCCATAGTGACAGAATACATGTTTGAAAAAGAGGAGGGCTACTCCTGTGGCATCAATGGTTTTGTAACAAGGGCAGA
>JBBPRF010000823.1:0-14724 GCA_038092875.1 Lanmaoa pseudosensibilis | reverse complement strand
AAGCTGATTCAAACACGATCCCCGAGTTCTACCAACCACGGTTTGGAGCGGTGCCAGCTTACCCTTGAGGACATCCGACCCTGCATGGCCTTTGACCACATCCGCCGCTTAGACATTAACACCGCCTCGACTGTGAACCTGACGGACGATGACCTCCTCGAGTTGGCGTCCGCGTGGCCCCATCTGGAATATCTCCTCATAAACGAAGAGTCGGGTTGGAAAACCGATGGTGGGATCACGCCAAATGGCCTCCTCCAGCTCCTCCAGAAACTCAAATCACTCCATCACTTTTGTCTCGCCATCGACACACGAGGCTACAAAGACATCCTTCCGACTCCCGCGTCGACTCGGATCGCTAGATTCACCTCGCGAATCCCCTTTTTCGTAAACGTAGCTGACTCGGTCATCCAACCCGAGTCTGTCGACGCGTTGGCGGCTTTCTTTGGGGGGATCATGCAGCAGCATACTAACGTTTCTTCTTGCTATTGGAACACTTCCGCAATGGCGGACCGTCTGGATTCGGAGATTTCGAAAAAACTATGGGAGGATGTGTTCGTAAAAGCCCATGAAAGGGTTAGGGCCCAGTCTCAGAGTTCGTTGACGATCTCCTATTGAGCGACAATCGAACGTGGGGAGACCAGAGGCCATGATCTTATGTCGAGGAAGACAGTGCATGGTGCAAGGAGTTATGTATGCTCAACTTGATCTGGTTTCGGTCGTTATGTATATTCATTTTTCTCGTTGTCTACAACCTGATGGTGTACTTTCAGGTTTATCTATTGGTTTGGACGTGTTGGTTTCGCTCATATATGGGAACCTATTGTGCTCTAGTTTCTTTACAATACCTTGTCACCTTAATTAGCATGCCAACTCGGCATCTGGTACAAATATTAGGCGTATCGTAGATTTATTCCTCCAACGAGTCCAGCTGGATATAGTTCGGGTGGTCTCCTCAGGAACCTCGAAGGTCTGGTTTTACTATCTGGCAAAGGGCCTCAACACCGCCACCAAGTTCAGCCCTTCAAGAAAAAGAAAAGCTTGGCATTCGGTCAGCCTTGCACTGCGTTCGTCTGGAATCAAATGTGGGACCTGCCTCGTGTTCACCATACTCTTCAACAGTGTCTCGTCCAACGGACTATATCAGTGGTGATTGAGCCGAAGTTAGACTTTTCCAAGTCCCCAAGATGATGATCGGGAAAAGCTTACCGGAATACATATTCATCAAAGTCGCCATCGCAGCACTTCAACTCATCGCTCCACTTAGCGCGCTCTGGGTAGCCTGGATGCTGTTCGTGCCCGCTCCCGCTTACCTCGACCCGAAATGGGCACTCCTCTATTCCTGTTCGTTGATTTGCGCGTCTTTGGAGGTTGCTTTCTTCATATGCGTTTATCTACCGAGACGATACTATCTTCAAAAGGCATGCACCATCATTCTTGCCGTGCGCTCTCCTGACGTTTTGTTTCGTCACTCGTTAGGCTGCAAATCACCCCAGACTGTCCCGCGAAGAACGCCAAGCGCTCTTCCAGAGATGCTCTGAATACCTCGGGTCCGCTGACTACCCATCCGGGTGGTTCTTCGGATCCCGGTGTTTCCAGAGGGAGAATGTCTTGGAATGGTTTTTGTGGGCTTTGTTCTCAACGTCCATGAACGCAAGCTGGGAAGAATGGGAAGACGAGATCGTCGAGTACTTGGAAATCGTCGAGAATGTCCTTGGAGAAGCGCTCCCGGACGGCTACAACAAAGATACCCCATGCATGAGGCTGACGCTCGATCCGGTCCCCATGTCGCATCGACCATTGCTGTGGTATTTGGTGAGTTGGGTAGTAACATGCAAACGAGCCGCATAGTGACCTCGAAGAGATTGCAGATCGTCGGCGTCATGGATATCGTGACTAGTCTTAGACTGTATTCTCTCGGATTTCGTCATTACAGTGACAAAGGGTTACTCCAGTCATTCCCACCTCGTCCACTCACCCTCTTTTCGCGCTCTTCCAACATAGAAGGTCTCTCGTATTGGTATCGACCCCACCGCTCACTCGAGGAGAGACCAGTGCTCTTCCTCCATGGAATCGGTGTATGTAGCTCTCCCGGGCATCTAAAGCTCGCTCTTTTCCCTCTTGCATGCTGATCCGATAACGATAATCTATTAGATCGGATTATACCCATATACTGCTTTTCTCGCGGACCTTGCAGCACAACACCGGGACGTCGGTATCATCGTCCCCGAATTCCTCTCGATCAGTTCCCGTATCACCTCCCCGCCACTCTCGCGCAGTGCTACCGTTGCCGCGATCCAACAGATCCTCGATACCCACTCCCTCCCACACGTCGTCATCGCTGCCCACTCGTATGGCACCGTCATCACCGCACAGCTCCTTCGCTGCCCAGACCTCGCACCCCGCATCGCAGCGACGCTCTTGGTGGATCCTATTCCCTTCTTACTGCACCTGTCCGACGTGGCCTACAATTTCGTGTACCGGTCACCTCGTGGCGCCAACGAGTGGTTGCTGTGGTACTTTGCGAGTCAGGATGCGGACGTGTCGCGTACACTCTCGCGGCATTTCTTTTGGGCGGAGAATATCCTCTGGAAGGAAGATCTCCATAACAAGGTCGTGGCAGTCGCACTGAGCGGGCAGGATCAGGTAGTTAACGCGGAGGCGGTGAGAAAGTATCTGACAGGGGAGGACGAAAGGAAGGAGTATTGGAGAGGAGGACGGTTGGAAGTGCTATGTTACCCGGAACTGGACCATGCCATGATTTTTCATACCAAGATGAGGCGGAGACGGTTGCTTGATGTCTTGGACAGGTTCATCTGTGAACTCAACTAGAGAGTCCTCTTCACTCGGTGGTGTGCACGTGTGGTAGTTCAAGTTTCCTGACATCCACCCGTGCATCCCTTTGTGCGGGAAGACTGTTTAACGAGCCTGTGCACGTGGTACATGACATAGTTACGAACTTCCCTCGGTCGTGACGTTGAGTGACAATATGTGAATATTTGCTCTTGTGCTCCGTCCAGATAGTTTCAGTTCCCGGTGGAGAAAAGGGCCACGTCCCCGAGTGGACGTTACTGTGAAGTTGCCACATTAGAACGGGAAGCATCGGGTATCGAAGAAAATGCTTTTGTAGAGTCGAAGTTCACGTGGGCCGAAGACATCCCAGTGACTTCCCGGGCACGGAGGATACTTGACCAGTGATTCCTAGTTCTCCATCTTTCTTCGCTACTCTCTGTGCGCTCCCTCATCATGCTTACTCCCCTTCTCCCTCTCCAGATCCTTCTTAGCCTGTCGGTCCCCTTGGCCCGTACTCCATGACGCACTGTACAACACTGGCACCTCCTGGTCAGATACAAATCAAAGAACGCTGCAGTTGCACAGGGCTTACTACAAGACCCAAAGTCTTCCCCGCCTCACGGGGAAAGGAAGAGTAACGCACCCTCTTCAGCTATGCATAGAACATAGCGATGCGAGGCCGAGCACGGAGGGCACGAATCAAAGGGCCTCATCTCCAAATGTCTCTGAGGTTCGGCTATCCGTCAGACGACAACGGAAAACCTTCTACGGTGAGAGCTTAACCAGCGCGGAGAGCGAAGACGAGTTTGTTTATGTGCTGCAGCTCCCTCCTTGTACCCATCTGACAGGTCACGTTTTGTTCTACTTCAAACGTCCCAGGTCATACACAGTGCTTAACCAAACCAGCGCTGTTTACTGTGTTCGTAATTATACCGCCTAAAAAGTCGAATGCCAGCATCCTGGGCATAGAAACCCTCAACGAGTTCTCCCGAAATATTCGTCCAACTGGCGAATCTTTTTCCGCGGTCGACATTATTAGTGTCGCTCGACGTTTTTGGTGACGACTTCATCTTTGACGACCTCTCCCATCCGCAACTTGTCTTGACGTATCGAAAGGTGGGTATCAGTGCTTTTGGGACAGTAACTTCCTCAAGGTGCTAATTGCTCCCAGTTATGACTTCCGAGAGTCAGACATTTTATACGGAAGACGTCGATGAACTTTCCACGTCGGAGCTCAGGCTACTCTTCAGTCCTCGGGAATTCGTACTACGGCTGTCTGAGCCTGTCTCCCGCCAATCTATGAGGCCAACACTCGATCTGGATCCAACTGTATTCGCATACTCATATCCTTAAGGTTCGTCTTCTTCTTGGCCGAACATCACGCTCTAACAAGAAAAAGGGTGATGACATGGATAAGACGACGGTCGTCATTCAAAGTTTGGCACATGCCGTGTGTGGTCCGCCCCCCAATAACGAACTATTCGCATTGCTTGAAGGGGTGAAACCGAAGCCTAGTTCGACTGAACCTTAGAGAAAGCATCAGAAGAAACAGAAGGAACCCAAACGGTTCATTTGTGAAGGTTAAATTAGATTGGATCGGTCGCGTAAGCTCCATTCCAATGTGATGCATTGACTTTGATACGACGGCGGTAGAAACGAAAGTGGCGAATTCAGTTCAGTTCAGCGATCTGCGCAAACCGAGAACGAATGAGCAAATGAATCCTACCACACCACCATCTTGATAGGTGCTCGATCGAAGGATATGATTGGATGATAGTGTTTCCCCGTGGGAAGTCGGAAGTGGGTGTTGATCGTTCGGGATCAATTGGCACCCTGCCCTTCTAGCTTCATTTCTCGCCTTCGCGATCACTTTGACTCTCAATCGTACTTCTCTTTACGCATATACTCTTTAGAATGTCGACAGATAACGCGACGGGTTTTGAAAACATTCGAGAGAAATTCGGTCGTTTCAGGATCCTTATTGTCGGGCGGGCGAACGCTGGCAAGACGACCATTCTTCGGGGGATCTGTAGCTCTACGGAAAACCCGGAAATCTACGACAGTGATGGGAACAAGGTATGGTACTTAGTTGATGTATACTGTTGTATGTTGTGCTAAACCGCGCGATTAGATCGATCCGTCACAAGTTGAGGGATCCGTGGCGGTGGGTATTGCTACGTGTCAAGTTGAGACATGATGCAAGTTATAATTAACCATCTTTAGCGCGGAATGCACGACATCGAGAATGAACTGATTTTCCGGAGCAACACTAGATTCGTCTTTCATGATTCGCAGGGCTTCGAAGCTGGTCGCGAAGATGAATTCTTGAAGATGAAGCAATTTACTGCAGATCGTGCAAAGACCACCATTCTCGAGAAGCGTATTCACGCGATATGGTAATAGGCGAAGCTGTATGACAGTACATTGATGAATGTGTTCTACCTGACAGGTACTGCATCCCAATGGATAAGCTTGATCGAGCAATCCAACGGGCCGAGGAACTGTTCTTCGGAGAATGTGACCCTGGAAACAGTGAGTTCATCTTCATCGCGGTCTCCTCGAGCTCATGGTCCGGGCAGTTCCTATTGTAGTGTTGTTCACCAAATTCGATGCACTAGTACCCGTAGCAATGGGAAAACTAGCAGCCGCAGATCGACGGTTACCATTACAGGAGCGGCTGCCAAAGGCGAAGTCGCTCATTGATGGGATTTTCAATAGAGCTGATGTATGGGGTCGCCTTTCTCAAATGAGATATGCCCCGAAGTCATGTGTCCAGATTGGAGGTTTGTATTATGTTTTCTCATACACATACTGGATTATGCTGTTGACTCATATGCTAGGCATGCATAAGTCTAATGAAGGGTGTAACAGTCTACTGGAAAATACAGCAACTGTCCTGAATGAAAAGGCTTTACAAATGCTGCTAGTTTCAGCCCAGGAAATAAACATAGTGCTTTGCATGAGATATGCAGTTCAAGAGTGAGTTATCACAAAAAAGTATGTATTCTTATTAGCCTAACACTTTCACTTGAATGAAGTGTAATAAATCTGGTAGATGAGGTGCACAACTCTGCACTTCCCATATATAATGTGAACAAAATACCACATATATTTTGTGCATATTGGTTTCCACATTTGCAGGTAAGGTAGTATTTCATGTTGGTCAATATGTCCTTATTGTTGATTCTCTGATGATTATAGGAAGTGAGTTATACATTCTTGCTTCTCAGTGACATTAATCATGTTGATGATGCCATGTCCATTCTTCATCCTGTTTTGACAATCATAGAATGTGAGTTATGCTTTTTTACATATTGGTGACAAAGATCATGCTGATGATTCCATGTCTATTCTCCATGCTCTGGCAATCATAGTTTGTGGGTTTTGCATTCTGGCATGTTGGTGACAGTGATCATGTTGACAATTTCACGTCTGTTCTTCTGTTTTGATAGTGGGTGAGTGGGAAATTCTGGCATGTTGATGACAGTGCTCATCCTGATCTGAAATCATAGGAGGTGAGTTGTGCATTCTGGCATGTTGGTGATACTAGTAATCATCTCATGTCCATTTGTCATCCTACTCTGGCATAGAATGTGAGTGTGCTCTAGCATGTTAGTGTTAGTAATCATGCTAATGATCCCATGTCCATTCTTCATCCTTCTGACATTCATAGTGGGTGAGTTGTGCATTCTGACATATTGGTGATGCTAATAATATTGATAATCTCATGCCTATTCTTCATTCTGCTCTGGAAACCATAGGTAGTGAGTTATGCATTCTTGTATGTTGATAATAGTGGTTATGCTGATGATTCCATGTCCACTCTTTATCTTGCATTGGGAATTATAGCCAGTCAGTTTTGCATTCTGGCATGTTGCTGATAGTGATCATGCTGATGAATATGTCCATTCTTCATCTTGCATTGGAAACTATAGCAAGTCAGTTGTACATTCTGCATGATGGTGACAATAATCATGCTGATAATCCCACCCCCATTCCTTATCTTGTTCTGTAAATTATAGTTTGTGAGTTTTGCAGTCTAACATTTGGTGATGCTTATCATGCTTATGGTTTCCTATTCATTCTTCATCCTACTCTGGAAATGATAGTGGGTTAGTCTTGTATTCTGGCATGTCAATGATAGTGATTGTGCTAATGATCCTGTGTCCATTCTTCACCTTGCATTGGGAATTACAGCAGGTCAGTTTTGCATTTTGGCATGTTGGTAACAGTGATCATACTGATGATTTCATGTCCATTCTTCATCCTACTCTGGAAATCATAGAATGTAAGTAGTCTAATGTAGCATGTCAATGACAGTAATCATGCTGACAATCTTATGCTTAACTTTTCATCATCCTCTAAAATCATAGATAGTGAGTTGTGCATTTTGGCACATTGGTGACAGTGATCATGCTGATGATCCCATGTCCATTACTGTGGAAATCATAGGAGGTGAGCTATGCATTCTGCCATGTTGGTGATAGTGATCATATTCATAATTTCATGTCTACTCTTCATGCCCCTCCGAAAATCATAGGTTGTAAGTTATGCATTCTAGCATATTGGCAATAGTTATCATGCTGATAATCCTGTGTCCACTCTTTATCTTTCTCTGACCTTCATAGTTTGTGAGTTTTGCATTCTGATATGTTGGTGACACTTTTCATGCTCATAATTTCCTGTTCATTCTTCATCCTACTCTGGCAGTCATAGCATGTGAGTCTCTGATTTGCATTGTGACAGTGATCATGCTGATGCTTCTTCATCTTGCAATGGCAATTATAGAATGTGAGCTGTGCATTCTGTGTTGATGAAAGTGATCATGAACTCATTTCCATTCTTCATTCTTCTCAGAATGTGAGTTGTATGTCCTGGTATGTTAATGACAGTAATAATACTGATGATTTTATGTCCATTCTTCATCCTGTTCTGGCAATCATAGAATGTGAGTTGTGCATTCTAATATATGGTATATGGGATGATGTCAATGTTAATATCTATGTATTTCTCCTTTTTTTGTTATCACTGGTTAATAGCCTGTAAGTTGTTATTATTTCCTATCAGCTACTGCTTAATCCCCTTTCTACCTCCATAGCTGGTATGTCTTTTTACATATTTGTATAATCCACCATATATGCTAACATGTTTCAATAGGATGTAAGTCTGTTAAATGAAGTATATTTAATGACAACTCATTTGTATTATCCCCCAGAATGTAAGTGATTTAAATTCCTTCATAATTTCTTTATTATTCACATACATCAGGAGGTTTGTTTCTATGACAAACTATTCCATCACATATTTACTGTATTGTGTGGCTTTATCACATTTTAGCTATTCAACAAGGGTCAGGTATATAGGTTCCTTTTAATCCAATATCTTATGCTAATATTCATTAAACAGACCTCTCTTACTAGTAGTGAGAAGCAAGTTCTCAAACCAAACAATTGGGTAAACTCCCTAATATTTGATTTATATGTACATCTCAATCTAATTCTAAATGAAAGCTGCCCTTCACTACATGGAAACAGATCCTTCAATCTGGTGTTGGTATGCTTTAACTAATCACTCTATCCATAGTAGCAAAAACCATTAATTCCCTACAATATAGATGCAGTACTGATATTGGAACACTCTTTCTATCTTTCTCAACAGAATGATCCCAATCCAATTTCCTCTGCTGCTAAGAAGTACAAAGCATCAAATACACCAGCCAGGACTAGAAAGGCCCTAGAGGAAATTGTCAAGCAATATGAAAAACTATCTTTCAGGGAAAAGACAGCCACGGTCTCAAATGTCATTCTTCAAAACCACATGGGTTAGTCCAATATATCTTTTGAGGTTTAATTTACTAACAATTACAATTCCATCTCAGAGATCCATGCAGCTACACAATGACAATAGTCTTGAATCAGGACCTGATTTCAAGTCATTGAAGTGGAAATATGTAATGAGGAAAGAGCTCAGAGTAAATTAGGTCTAATCCAGTGTGTTCATATCAAAAATCATGACAGCACAACATCCAATCTATCTTTGATTACAAATGGCAAGTATTTTCTTAAGCTCCTGCAGTCAGACCACCAACCACGTCAGCAAAAAATCTGGCAGGAGGTTGGATATGGGCAAGTAATTTTGAAATCGGGACCAAGGACTCGGAAGATAATGATAATTTCAACCCTTGCAACCTCGCGAAGAGAAGAAGTGCGTCGGAAAATTGTGATGTCCGAGTCGTCTGGTAATGTAGCACTCAGTGTGAAGGAGAGCCGAGTCGAGCCGGAAATACGAGACAAATGCGTGAGAGCGTTCACATTCAGGGTGATCCGAGGACAATATACATACGATCTGAGGATTGGTCCAGCGTTTTGTCGAAGATGACGCGCACGAATGCAAAGTTTCCTCGTATTGGGAGAGAACCTGGGAAATCGATCGAGACAATTTTGAAACAGAGATAAATTCCTCTCCAGGACAAATGAGTAATCGATGGAAACCAACGACGGGAGAGACTGGTGCAACAAGGGCATGGTTTCGTTAGCAAACGCGCACCGCAAGCAGTAGAGATTTGGAAAGAGTGGATCAGGGGTAGACGGAATGCACCCCCAGAGTCCCGGATCGCCCCGAAGTACAATGATCCCTCGCATTTCACTACGAAACAACCAATCCCGTTGCACGACATTCCAACCCCCACGGGCCCATCCCGCCTTGGGTCCCGACTCCCCTGCTAAATCGCGTCTCTGAGGCGTTAGAGTCAACCTATGACCTACGCGTCATTGGCTCAGAGAACCCACCGGCACGAGGTTCAGCAGCACATCCAAGCGGACGGTAGAAATGCATATTGGAGACGGCGTAATCCCAATCGTCGGTCAATCGGCAGTGTGAAACATGGAGACATCGATCCCATCGCTTTTTGTCCTCGAGGAACTCCCCCTCTTACAGCCTCGCGTCCATCGTAAGAAGTCTGAAGGCATAACCACATTAACAGTCGGATTGTGCTCGCTCGCGCACTTGCAACGTGACTCGCATCGAACTCGTAAGCCTGGATAATTCTGTCCCGAGACGACGATGACGATGCACTCGGGCTCGGAGTGAGGTGACCGACCCACGGACGGTTCCCTGAGCTTGATGACTTTTTCACCCCATCAGTAATGAACATCCGCTAGGCTTTGCCTCGTTTCCTGATTCGAGACCCCAGACGTCATGCCAGCGAGTGACGGAAAAGGCCCTCGGAATTCGAGACACGCTGGCAGCGATCAGATCACCGGGGAGACGTGTGCTAAAATTGAAATTGGACAACTCTGACCCGTACCCTTGATCCATACGTACAGATCGGGCCTCTACCGGGGTAGGTGAGTTTGAATTTTGATATGAAGAGGGGGATATGGGCGATGGGATGTACACCACGGGGTGGATGTGAGAGTATATAGGGTTTCCTGGTGAGCGTTGTCGAAGGAAACGAAAACTGGTCTGAATCACTATTGGGTGACCTGGATGACAAGTTGGGCATGCTACGAGGTCAAGTACAACGTGTTGAGAAATACCCAAGTGAAAGACGAGACACTGAAACTAATCGGAACGGAGATCGGAAGAGAAGAGGGATGACGTGTTTGTCCACGCTGCGCAGAAGCATCGCAGGTCGCAGTAAAAGCCGTGCACTACAATACTTTGACCAACACCCCTCCCGCGCATTACATACCTCTCCAACCTACCACCAACCATGGAAGCCCTCATCCGCGTCACAGAAACATTCAAGTCCATTCGGGTCCGTCGTTTCGTCTCTTTTTTCCACTCGCACTCGGGCTAGGGGGCTCATCTTTGTTTTCACTGAACAGGAAACGCGCTTGAGCGCACTTCGATCGCCAATGGAGTTCTTTGACGTTCACCGTCTGTCAAGACCAGCAGATACGACTCAGGCCGTGTCGGTACGTACAAATCATCAGACCCATACCTTGGGCCAGCTGGCCCGTCTGCTGACCCTCTTTTTTCTTTATTGCCTCTCCGCTCCTCGCTCCCGTCTTCTGTCGGTTCCCCCGCCCTGCCGTACAACGTCGCTTTCCCCCGTATCGGTGTCCGTCGGTTCGCGTTCTTCCGTGGGCCGCCCCGAATAGCGCATCACCTACAACACGCGCTATTTCTCTGGAAACTACACCCTCATCGTCCTCGTCCTCGCTGTCTATGCTCTGTACGTGTCACCCCCTCACACCCCCGCCCCTCGGAACGCTGATATCTTTCTTTTGTTCGTCCCCGTGGACAGCATCACGAGTCCACTGTTGCTCATCTCGCTCGCCTTTCTCTTTGGTGGGTTCGCAGCGATCAACAAATTCGGTGCGTCTCGTCTCTTTATCCCCTCCTTCCAGCTCCCTCACACCCATCCCCCCTCACTCACCCCTCACACACAGGCTCCGACCCCATCCAAGCCGGCTCCCACGTCATCACCCAAAAATCCCTCTACACCGCCCTCTTCGTCATCGGCCTCCCCCTCCTCTGGCTCTCATCCCCTTTCATGACCTTTTTCTGGCTCGTCGGCGCTTCGTCGTGTTTGATTCTCGGGCATGCAGCGCTGATAGAACCAGGCGTGGAGAGCGAGTATGCAGCCGTACAGGATTCGGTGTGAGCGTGGTGACGTTCGGCATTTTTTTTACCCCCCCCTCCTCTTCTTTCATTCATTCGTTGATTGATTCCGTAGCGGGAGGATTCGAATATGTAATTTCCTTTTTATTTATTCCGTTTTTTTCTTTTGGACGGATCCGATTTCTGTAGACGACCCCCCTTCCAACAAGCGCGCGCTTCGCTCGGATCTTCCTCTCGTCACATTGTTCTAGTCACGATAACACATCTAGCCTGCCACCCCATGACCGGTTGACCTTTTGAGACCCGTCCCGCTACTAGGTCATACCACCACCCAACGTATGTATCAAATGACAACCGATCCGACAATCGCACTCGTCTTGAATCTTTCACGTGTATCCGAATTGTGAGATGCGCGGCGTTCGGGATGATCGCGTATCATCTTCCCAAGGGCCCTGTGGGTCATGTGTGTGTTTGTCGGAGACAAGACAAGTGACTATCGTAGCGCGATGTGCGGGGCGTTGTATTATGTAAATAAACAACAAAAGGGTAAAAGAAATAATCAAATCCACAAATCCACTCATTTTGTCGTCCCGAGAAAGAGAGAAAGAGGGAAAGAAAGAAAGAGCAACAAAAAACAAAACCAATCGATTACGAAAAAAAAACGATCCAAGTAGATGATGGACCGCCAAAGCATGCGAGATTGAGATCGATGTGAACGATGCTCTCCTGGAGATAGAACACGGAACGAGATAAATAGCAACATAGACGACATACGGATTACGACAAGAAAAAGAAAAAGAGAAATAAGCGAGAGAGAGAGAGAAAGGAAACGGCGCACGACAAGAACGAGAGCGAAAGCACTCGGCTTTATAGCAAAGGTAACCATTGGCCTTTATTATGCAAAAAAAAAAAACCTCGTCAGCACCGCACATCGCGTGCGGTAAACCAAAAAACCGAGAGGGGGGCTCACCGATCACGATACTCGGCAAATCAAAAATGTCCCTTCGGATCGAAAAGCAAAACGTTGCTGGTAGCGGCGCACCGGACGGCTTGAGCAAGACACAATGCGAATATACCGCCTTGGTCGTGTTTTCGAACGCGTGCGAGGCAAAGTTTTCCCAGTATTCAACCACGGACTGGTTTTCAAACAACTGCAAAGACATGGGGATGCGAGGAGAAGGGAGGGACGGAGAGAGGCAAAAGCATGTGAGGGGGGGTAGCGCCGGGTCGTGTGCGCGCGCCGTGAACAGAAAGAGGTGGAGTAGAAAAGGAGCGGGGCGTTACCTCGTAAATGTACTTGCGTCTCCCGACGAGCTCTTCCATAGGCCATTCAGTCAACATACAAAATTCAGGTGCGACGAGACAAATTTCGCCCGTACGACGCCATACGACGGTCGGCGTACCGCTGTACGAGATAAGCTTTTCGAGTTCCTGCGCACACGGTCAGATCACGTGCCTTGCACGAAATAGGGAAAAAAGACGTACGATCAACGAACGTTGGAAGCACCTTTCAACAAAAACTTCGTCTTCGTCTGTCATGGGCATTTGCAACGCGATCAGTGATGGTCGAAAAATAGCAAGCGCTCGAACGATGCGCAGAATATCATTCTTCTCAAATCTGTCAACCAGGACGTTCCAGCACATGGAGGGGGATCATCAGGAATGGACTTGGCCATTCATGTGTCATGCCTGAGGATAAAAGATATACACACCGAGTTGGAAGATGTTTCATGAGGAAATGATAACCCTCTGTATAGTCGTACGGGTTTGTGACGTTGAGCGGCTGTTGCCATGGTCAGCTGGCACGATCGGGAATAGAAAGGAACGACGAACGAAATGGTGGTCTAGACTACTCTGGTGCGTTGAAGTCGAAGACGAGGGCGAGGGATGTGCGGAAGGCTCGAGGGAATGAGGACCAGCCTCTTTGGAAGATAGGTGAACGATGCCCATAGGCGCTGTAACGCTGGTGTCGCGGGGATAACGCGGGGGTAGGGACGGTGTTGTGGAGGGCGTAGGCTGGCCTTGGGTGTAGGAAGGAGGATATGAAATATCTGCGGCAGGGTCCTGAGAAGGACGCGAAAACTGCGTGGGAGAGTAAGAGATAAAGCCAGCCGTGGGGGATGGCTGGGCGGTGGCAGCAAGCGTCGGTTCTGGTATGGACAATCGTGTCGATTCTGTAAAGGGATACGGAGGTTGGGGCCCGGTTTGGTAGTGTGGCTGCGCATGTAGTGGCTCTGGAGACCAAGCCGAGTTTGGTACGGTCGGTTGTAGTTGGGGTTGCGAAGGAGAGGGCGCAGTACCTGAGGCGGAATCAGGAGGGCTCGGATTTCCGAGGATAGCTGAAAGGATGGAGTACTCCAAGTTTGCAGCCTCTGAGCCAAAGGCAAAGTTTGGGTCAAAGGAGACATTGAAGAGCGGGTCGTTTGTGGGAAAAGGTTCAGCTGCGGAGATGGACATGTGAGGTGATCGGTGGAGAGATATGGGCGAGGATTTACATGTAGGTATGGCAGGGAGTGGGTGATCAGAGTTCTGTTCCGGGAGAGGCACCTTTGATTTCAATTGTTCTGTGAAAGATCACGTGATCAGGAGAGAGGACGAAATGGGTAATGGAACGGCGACGGACCGAGCTCGTCATCGTCGAGGAGGTACTTTGCCTTTTTGCGATGGCCTTCGACACAACTGCCAGCCATGCCGCGTTTTATGCAGCGCTGACAGGGACGCGCTGTGGGTGGGAGGTGAGTGGACGTCGAGGAGAGGGAGGGAGGGAGGACGTACAATCGTCGCAGGTGAGGTGGGCCTTTTGGCAGTGGGCACAGGCACGGTTAGCCTTCTTCTTCTTTGGGCCATCTCTGTGTTTTCGAGGGTGGTGTGAAGAAGAGTCGCCGCTCTCGTCTGGAGAAGTAGCGCGCCTTCGTTTGGGGGGTGGGGCGGGCTTGCGCTTGTGTTGAGTAGGATCTGGGATGTGGTCTGGATGGGTCATATGTGCGGGGTTGACGTAGGACATGGGGTTGTTGTCCGGGACAGCGGGGGAGTCGGTAGGAGGGACGTGGTGGGTGGAGATGTGTCGTACATATACCTTTGAGTCGTGGAGAGTGGAGGAGATCTCCAGCTAATATTATGTAATAATTAATCACCGGATTTATTATTTTACCATAACTTTCATGCAGAATCGACTGGCGAAACTCGCTCTCGCCATTGGTCGCGAATGTGCGGACCAAGAACTGAAATGGATGAAACAGTCGCGACATTCAAATTTATTCGACATGTTAGACCGCAGACTCGCAGGTGAACCCATACAGTACATACTCGGTCCGCTGAACCCCTTTCCACGCTTATCCCACATGCTCTAGCTCCGTGGCGCGTACT
>JBBPRF010000822.1:0-14753 GCA_038092875.1 Lanmaoa pseudosensibilis | reverse complement strand
ACGTCCACTCCTTTCGCTTACTCTCTTTGGCTCACAGCGGATCACATCAGCGAGAACCAGGCGACGGTGCCGTTTGGGTCATGTTCAAGTTACCGGCGTGGATGTGGTGTTTTAGCGCGGGTGCTGGAGATGGGACGCATTGATCCCGGTGATTTGATGTGAGGCATGTAGATATCAGACATAATTATAATTCATAGGCTTCAGCCATTTACCATGCATTTCTTCGAGTTCTTGTCATTCGAATCTCTCAGCGATCGTATGAGTCCTGATAGACTCGTCCGTTGAGTTTGCTCGAGTAGTATCCGCGCTCCGTACTTAGCCGCGTTTATTCGGTCTCACGCTCAGCTTTTGGCCGGAAAATCTTTGCCTCCTTGAGAATCTCACCAGTTCAACGCTATTGCTGAGAGCGCCGCGGCCCGGCCCGACGAGACGAACGACTCGTCCCGCCGAGTCACTCACTTTACCGTTCAAACACCTAGGCTGGGAACACCGCGACACGAGATCGGGTTGTTGCATTCAACATAAGCATCTTGTCGATCCGCGGCCGGGTCAGAATCACCAAAAACCCCAAACATGGTTTTTCCTCGTTCGTTTTCGAAAATCGATACCGACGCCCGAAGAAGTTACTTCCTCCATATCTCTGACCAAGCTTTCCCGCTTCACCGTCATACGCGAACTCGCCACCATGGACTTCGCGTGCCGTCTCACTAACTCCTCCGATTCCACATGTTCTCGCGTGGGAATCGCTGAAAGTACCGACGTCGGCACTGAATTCATTCTGATAGGGACTCGGATATTTATCAAGACTCTCGGGGAGTGTGAATCCGAGCTCCGAGTGGGACATCCACTTCACACACTATGACAGTCCTTAATACGAGAAGGATGGCCCGTTTCATTTCTTGCCCTGATGCCCAACTCCGATGGTTCGCCTCTGACGAGTTGAGCTCTACTTTCTGCATTGGGCGAGGCGCGTCGTGGATAAAGCTTCAGGCAAAGGGTGCCATATTCCATGCTCAGACAATATACACGGATAACTCCGCAGGTACCTTCGCTTACTACAGAAGGTCGTGCTATTACTGATCAATAGTCTTCTGAGGTTTCAGATGGGCCTGCTAAGCAACTTGAAGTCGCCGTATCATCAATCATAGAGATTTATGTACTAGATATACAAATTGTCGTATCAAGTTCGCCACGTCGAGGAAGTCGTGTATGGAGGTAAGCGAACTCGACATATCGTACAATCGCTCCTGCACTCATCGCGGACGTGATTCCAAGTCCGGACCTAGCCCATCAGAGTCGGTTAATACGAAAAGCCAAACGTCGATACGAAGGCACTAACCGATCCGATCACTTGGTTTCCTTTCCGACCACCCACCCATCCCACCCACTTCGTCCCCCAATTTTACGCCCGATCGTCACGTCACAACGCCCTTCTTCGAGCTGCGCAACGAGCTTTGCAGCGATCACCGCGGCCGCCATGGGTGCCCACGCAGCCGCAATACACCTCAGCCTCCCATGTCCGAACGAATACAGCTCCGGTCGTCCACTCATCCGCGATGGATGGAACCGCATAGGATCAAACTCGGACGTGTTCTCCCCATACTCATCCGACAAATGGACGGCCTCGATATCTGCGATCTCGACGGTAGGTGTGACGAACGCGTGCCACCATGATCCCGACTCGGTGGGTGCACGAGCGATATGTCGGGTAGGGGGATGGAGTCGAAGGACTTCGAGAATGATGGCCTGCATGCTCGGCTGCTGACTATTCTCTCCGAAATCTTGGAAGCGCTCTTCCGTGGGGTCTCTCCCAAACCCGATCACGACATCATGTAGTGTGTTGTCGCGGCAACGGTAGACATAAGCCACCGTCACTGCAACAACTCGCCACATGGTTTCGTATGCCGGAAGAATGAAATTCAAGGGATTGGGGTGCTGATCTTGGTCGACGATCCATCGGTCAATGTGGGTGGTCATTCGGCGCAGGGAATCATCTTGGCGCATCGCGGCGGCATCTTTGATCTTGGAATCTGTCCATCGTTGGTTGATAATGTTGGTGACGTAAACGACATCGTCGTAGCGAAGGGCGTCGAGATCCGTGCTGAAGAGGGTGGAGAGGACGACGGCAAAGGTGATGGATTGGACAAGTGTGGAAAATTCGACGTTCTGCTGGACAGGTAGGAACTGGTGGGCGGTTGCTTCGGCACTCAGCGCCACCGCCCGCCATGTACGATCCTTATCGCCTGTACCAGCGACGAGCGCCTTGGCTCTTGTAGTGAAAATCTTGTGAACCCTTGTGTCAGCGCTCACAAAGGTGCTTGTCAGGCCAAACGCCTGGACGAGTCGTTGATTCGGGGCTGCGCGGGCGAGGAGGATGTTACCAAGCGAAACGTCGGGTGGGTTTAAGAGGTTTCGAATCTGTGCTGCGCGCTTGTACGTGCGCACACGAGGGATCAACACGGGCTTTGCAGCCCACAATGTTACCAGAGCGAGAGGGAGGAAAAAGACAAGCCAGAATAGCATGATGATAGATCATGCGGGCCGGGTCCCAGAGGGACGTCCAGCCCACCTATTTATCCTCTTCGTTGCCCCCCCTTCTCCTCCCTCGTGGGCCTCGCGTTACTCACATGAAAACAGCATCGTTTGCTGCGCAGCGGGACTTCCATCCGGATCCTTCCAGGTTCACCCCACGCTGCCTCGGCGAAACATTGCCTGGAGGGAAGGGTGGCCCCGTGGCTCCCCCCCTACGCACGCACATATGGGGCTATAGAGATAAGCATCGCAACGAGGGAATCTTTAGAACATAATAAAACCCTCCTTGAGATTTTCACGCACAGGAAGCACTATATGAGGGTGATCACTGTAGCCTTGTATGGATTCCCCGCACCAGCATGCAGAATATGAACCTGAGCGATCATACCAAGGGCCATGCAAAGGTACGTACAGTGACAGCGCACGGTACTCCTTTATTCACCTCGTCGAGATTCGAGAGAAACGAAACTCGGCCGACCTTGCGGGTTCTTTTTCGTTTTTCCTCAGTGCGATTCACAACTTGTATCCATGGCGATCCTCGAGCTTCCCTTGACGCTCCTTCTTTGCGGAGCACTCGTCAGTCGTATAGACCATATACGCACCAGCACATGCTCTAGGTTTGTCCCGGCATTTGTTTTCCTATCAAATTAATATCAATGTATGTAGACGTCAGTGGGTGACATGCAGTTGCATGCTTGTAGGCACAATATCAATGTGGGAGTATGGACAAACAAGCTTCCTGCTTGAGGCGGCGTTCCGAGTTTCCCAAATCTGTTGCCCCAATCAAGGTATGTGTGTGCTCGAGTCGAGCTTGATATCGAACTTGTACGTCCGCGGAAGCATTCAAAATGACTCATCAATGACAACATTGTAGCCCAGTACACGCTGCTGCCGCGAACTTGTCGGAGCATCGCGGGTTCAATGAGGCTTGGCCGCGAGCGCAGAACTCGATCATCAGAGCCCTGACAAAAGATATCGCAGTTCTATGTGCCCACACAACACAACCTCGCTGCCCTGCATGCAAAATGAGTGAATTGTCCAAATGCCTGTTCCGCTAAAACACGTCGATGATATCAAATGTACACGGCCAACTAAATATAAGTACGCACGGCGGGAACTGGGGTGTTCATCATGATGCGGCACGAACCTCATTGCACCAACACCCACGTCCCCCAGATGAGGGAGTTTTGCAGTAAATCGCCACTCCCGGTATCATACGCCACAACCACTCTGCATAGGATGCATGGCCTATGGGTGCTATGGTATGATTTCCTTCTCCTTGCCTTTCCGCGATGGCGGAGGAGCAAGACCCAAACTGGGCAAACTTAGCGCTGCAGCACCACCGAGGGGCGTCCAAGAGCCTAATCGTCGCGTGCCTTTGGATCCCGTCGGTGAAGATGCTCCGTTAGGCGATGATGAAAGCGTGATACGGTTGGGTGAATGCGAAGGACTACTGGGCATGGAGGTATGCGACAAAGGCTTGGATGACGATGTCTGTGGTACAAATTGGGATTGCGACCCGCCCTGATTGGCTTCCGTGAGCAGGAACTCGACCCACAAACGAGAGAACGACTGACGAACGGTTAAGCGAGGGATATCACCAAGTCAGAAAATAGGTACAGCGTACCTCTGTCTCGTCCGTCTTTTCTAATTCCATGTTCTTGCTTTTACTTGGTGATGCTGCTCCATTGATACCCCTCCCCCAAAACAACCCGCCCCCTCCTGAAGCCCCATTCCCGGTTGCACCAACGCTGGATACTGTTCCCAAGCCCCTAATCAAACCAGCCTTCTCCCTCTCCGCGTCTCCCCATCCAAGAATAGTTCCGAGCAACCCCAACATCTCGAATCTCTTTGGATCGGCGCGAGGGGTGGACAAGAAGGAAAGCAGAACGTTGGTGACGAGTCGACGGTCTACGTTGGTGTCAGAAGATGATTTCCGAAGACGGCGCAGGGCTTCAATAAGGTGTTCATTCATGATGACGGCTGACGAGGCCAACATTAGCACGGGTAATATAGAGAAGGGAAGAGACTGAGAAGCACCTTCGTGTCGTAACTTTCCGATAAGGAGGTTCTTCTCCTTGACCTCCTGCTCTAACTCCGATGTCCGTGATGCATTACTCTTGTTCTCTTCTAATTGGAGCTGCGTTAAGACTAAGAAAGGACCCAGTAAGCAACGACAAAGGGACAAGGCAAACCTCGGCATCGAGCGCACGCCGCTTATAGTCGGCCAATGACAGCGTGACGTCGTCGAGTTGCGTCTTGTAACCCTTCACAGCTTGATGAAGTTCATGCTCCCTTGCTAGTCCAAGTCAACACTCCACACAACTGTATTCCAATACGAGATAATCAAGTACACACCAGTTTGGAAATCTTCGAGCACCGATTGCAAATTGGCAGCCGTCTCCTTCGCCGCGTCCAACTCTCCCTTTTCCATCTGCCGCGTCTCCCTCTCGACATCCAGTTCCCTCCGAAGCGCCTCCGCAATCGCCCGTGCTTCCTCGACCGCAAGCCTCTCCTGCATTGCCTCTCTCTCACACTCACCCCTCTCCAACCGACACCGCTCCAACTCGGCCAACGTCTCCCGCAGCGCATGCTCGCTCGCCACGCTCTCGCTCAAATCCCTATTCCTCAACAAATCCAGCTCCTTGGCCGTCCGCTCGTTCTCTGCATGTGATGCCATCAGTTCCGTCTTGAGCGTCTCCACTGTCGCACCCAGATCCTCGTTCTGCGCCGTCAACGTCTGTATGTGGAGCTCCCGACGATCTAGTTCTTCCTGGGCAAAACACACACAGAATATGCGTTAGCGTGGCCCCTCAGACATGACATCACACATTGCCAGTGAAAAGAAGGGATACCCACGGCGTCTTGCTTTAGCTTGTTACCCAGCGTGTTACGCATGGTCGTCAGCTTGGCGAGGAGGTTGCGGTATTGGGTGGCGAGGTCTTCTTTTTCCGCTCGCTCGCGCGCGAGTTGGTGTTGGAGCCGCTCGAGGGGGTCCATGTCCGGGTCTTGGTCTTGGTCGGTGTTATCATGGTGGACCGTGCCGTTGACAGGGAATGCGCTGGTGCTTTGTTCGCTGTCCGTAGAAGTGCGGGCGCCATTGTGGGCAACGGCGGGCGAGAAAGGACGGGACGGGATTGGGGAGGACATGATGGACTGACTCTGACCGTTCCCGAATTACATACTTTGACTTCCAAACTCGGAATCTCCGCAGTTGGACAAATCCACACGTGACACTCCCCCTAGCAAGGACCACCAGCAGTAAGTACTTGGAGGACGGAAGGAAATCAAGGGTCGATGACACCACGGTTACCAAAAAAAAAAAAAGCTGTAGGGACTCCTACCACCTTGGGCCTAGCGACCGCCAAGGAGGCAAGATTTTCTGGCTCGAAAACACAGCTACTAGTATGCAATATGGATATCCGAGTTCCGAGAAAGCTCATCCATGGTCGGACAAGGCTATCGAGACTCACAAACTCGAAGAGCAGCATGGTAAATGTCAAAAGCTCATGAATCCCCATCCGGGACCACCCTAACCCTCGGTCCCGACCTCCCCAACCCATAACCAAACATTCACTTTGCGGCCGCGAGTACTTCTACCACGCATCACTCATTCATAAACGTTTAAACCCTGACAGCACCACATGCCATACCCGCTCACCCGAGCCTATGCTAGTAGATACACAAAATATAATACATACATCCATACGTGGTCTAACACCACATGTAATGTCCAGCAAGAGGCGCAGACAGTCCCATAAGACAATAAACAAGGGTTTTTTTTTTCTATAAAAAAGATCACGAATCGCGCCTGGTATACACCCTCGCGAGCATTGGATCAACTGGAACAATGTGTCCCATCTTCAGCGATTACAATAAACGCGACATCCATGCCGGTAGCGTAACTATGAAGCAAACAGGTCCGTTGCCCGCTCGCTGGTGCTGATATGCTGTGAGTCGAACAGAACAAGCAAAAGGAATGGACGCGCACCGTCAGATGGGCCCTCCTGGGTGAGGGCTGAGATGGACGGTTCACTTCTCGTGTCTGATAATAAGTGAGCTATCACTCCGCGATCTGCTGTCACCAAAAAGACACACAAGGCCTGCTTTGCTCCGATCTGCATGACCTCGTCCGCTACTGGAGGCGTCCTTGTTCGGAAGGCTGGGGTCAACAGCCTTGGCAGGCGTTTTACGCTGTGATGCGGGGTGAGCAACGGTCCCAACAAACAAGTTAAATATAAATAACGAACCTGTTTTACTGGTTTTCGCCCAAAGGATGTGGCGATCGGTCTCTGTGATGGATCGTCAGACAAGCTGCGCACAGTTTGTCTACAAAAGGAGAACGCTTAGCCGTACACGTGTACTACGTTTACTCATCCTCGAGGTCCCTTGCTGGTAGTATTCGCTCTCGGTTATGGCGGGAAATTAGATCGAAAATTGGCAGATCGACTAGACTCTGGAGAAAGGCGATCTGGCGGTTGCGGCGAAACCTGGTTCGTGACATGGTCTCGACCGGTATTTCAGTCAATCTGCACGTTGCGTACACGTTGCTATATCATCGCTTTTTTGCGCCTATTTCGGGAACGTTGTACTTTTGCTGTGCCCAATTTGGTGGGTGCTGTGGTCCAATGCAACTATTCCTTGGCCTCATGAAAAAAAAGGGATGTATTAGCGAACAGGCGGTGTCCCATGACGGCCTGAGGCTTGAAGCTTGAGCGGACGGCGGCACCGGTGTGATGAGACGAGCCCATCCCAGTTTCCCACCAAACTCAGAACATCTCTACTCGATACTATTTTTTTTTGATAAGTTATTGTATTGTTATGTAGAAACTGACAAGTCGGGTTCTACAGAGACAAGATTAAGTCTGGTTTGGGGAGAGTATTGGGCGAGGGTGGAAGGGCTCCGCACGCTTCCTGGTGACCTCGTTTAGTAGAGGCCCAGGGAAGTTTGATACCCACTAAAAACCTCAAGGGCTGTAGGCCAGTCGGAGCGGCGATCTGGAGGTGGGGTCGCCAAGTGTCCCTGGAGGCGGGAGGCACCGGGGCTTCTCGTGCTGGGTCCCAGTGGTGGGGCTGTGAGGAAGAGCGACCCAGCCCCCTGAGGCATGAGGCCTTGAGGTCCCGATGGTGGTGTTTGGCCAGAGGGAAGCGATGGAATGGGCTGTACCTGCTTCCACATTATTATGTACAGCCAGCCATTCCCGTTGCGAGCTCGGCCCTATGCTCGCTTGTGCTTCGATTCATTCATAATTGTGAACAAAGATGAAGGAGAGGTACGATGACAGCTCCAAGAACCAGTTGAAGGATGCGAAAAGAATCCGACCCAGAAAAATACCTAGCACTCCCTCCTCTTCACGTCACATCGTCAACCAACCTACATCCAAGCTTGTCATCGTCTGCATGCTCTCAAGGGTATGATGCGGTACTTTCCTTCAACAGCGCAAGTCAGACAGTGACTGTCTTTCGTACTCAAGGCACTCCTTGAGGAATCGTCACCCCAAAAGAATAAACGAACGTTCTGTCCCTCGCATTCGAGCGGGTCATCCAACATGTCAAAGGTACACAGTTGTCACCTCTAACCTATTTCACCGGTTTCGCCCAGAATTCCTCGTCAGGCTCTTCTCCAAACTTCACCTTTCTATCCTCTCTTACACATCGTCACTCGGCGTTTGGCAGCGAGTTGGTCCACCAGTGCCAATTCGTAGAAAATATCAAGGCACGCGTATCTCATACCAGCATCATCGCGTCTAAGACAGGGCACGATAAGTGTCCTCTCGCGCTGGATAAACAGCATCACCACGTTCCTCTGCGTCACACTCACCTGCTCTAACGACAACCCTGGAACCCACAAGAAGATTTCTTTGTTGAGGGCGTATGCATCACCACAAGGCTAATCCTCACATTCTGTCCTCCTACCGTGGCGAATTCGGTATCCCCCAGGCGCAAAGGAAACCTTAAACGTAGGGAGATGTAGATGTGGGCGATATACTACACGACTAATGATCAGGCGACGCAGATATCCGGGGAGGTTTCCAATAGAGCGGAAGAGTAGTTCATTTGTGCAACATTTTAGCAGGTGGATCGCCCAGCATGGAGTCCTGACGGAGTAAGGGTTTAGTAGAACTATCGTTGCCTTTTTGGTTCTGGCCCGCGCACACAGCGGTTTCAGCGTTTTCCCAACCACCGTATTCAATCAAGTTCGGCCCAGATGGATTCAGAAGGTACTTGTCTCTTTCTGTCGGCGTGCAGAGTGAAACAAACGGTGTGCCTATCAGCTGGACAGTTGCATTCACGGGCAGATCCCCCCTTCGCCAGGTTGGAGCAAGGAGGTGGGACCAGTTGCATCGACGAAGCGATTGTCCTCGATCGTAAAGCACTGCAACTTTGTCCACTCGGCCATCCCGAGCGACTTGTCTCTTTGACTTCGCTTGCAAATCATCTCTGCGATCGTTACAACCAGCTTGGAGGGATGATGAATCTCGAGGAGGCCATTGTCCTCGACCGAGAAGCGCTAGAACTTTGCCCACCCGGGCACTCTGATCAGACGATGCTTTTGGGTAATCTTGCAGTTCATCTCGCCACTCGGTACAACCAACTTGGGGGGGTGGACGACCTCAACAAGGCTATCTTCCTCAGCCGAGACGCACTGGCACTTTGCCCATTGGAGCACCCCCTCCGATATGTCTTTTTGATGAACCTCGCACAGCATCTCTCCATTCGGTATGACCAGCTCGGTGCAATAGAGAACCTCAACGAGGCCATCATCCTCGCCCGAGATGTACTCGACCTTTGCCCACCGGGGGACTCTCTTCGAGCTAGGTCATTGAACATCCTTGCAGTTTGTCTCTCCACTCAGTACGACCAGCTCGGGGCAATAGAGGACCTCAATCAGGCCATTATTCTCGCCCGAGATGCACTGGAACTCCACCCACCCGAGCACCCACTTCGATCCAGCTCTTTGAACAACCTCGCAATTCATCTCTCCACTCGGTACGATCAGCTTGGGGAGATAGAGGACCTCAACGAGGCCATTATCCTCGCTCGAGATGCACTCGGCATTTGCCCACCAGGGCACCCCCTTCGATCCAGGTCTTTAAACATCCTTGCAGTGTGTCTCACGACGCGGTGCGACCAGCTCGGAGCAATAGAGGACCTCAATGAGGCCATTATTCTTGGCCGAGATGCACTTGACCTTTGCCCCCCGGGGCATCCTCTTCGCTCCGCCTCTTTGAACAACCTTGCAAATCATCTTTCCACTCGGTACGACCAGCTCGGGGCAACAGAGGACCTGAACGAGGCCATTATCCTCGCCCGAGATGCACTCAGCATTTGCCCACAAGGGCACCCTCTTCGATCCAAGTCTTTGGATATCCTTGCAGTTTGTCTCTCCACTCAGTACGACCAACTTGGAGAAATAGAGGACCTCAATCAGGCGATCGCCCTTGACCGGGATGCACTTGACCTTCGCCCACCGGGGCACCCTCTTCGATCCGTCTCTTTGAACAATCTTGCACTTTACCTCTCCACTCGGTACGACCAGCTCGGAGCAATAGAGGATCTCAATGAGGCCATTATCCTCGCCCGAGATGCACTCGGCATTTGCCCGCCAGGGCACCCTCTTCGATCCAGGTCTTTGGACATCCTTGCACTTTGTCTTTCCACTCAGTACGACCAGCTCGGAGCAATAGAGGACCTCAATGAGGCCATTGTGCTCGACCGAGATGCACTTGCCCTTCGCCCGCTGGGGCACCCTCTTCGATCCAGCTCTTTGAACAACCTCGCGCTCTATCTATCCACTCGGTACGACCAGCTCGGGGCAACAGAGGACCTCAACGAGGCCATTATCCTCGCCCGAGATGCACTCGACCTTTGCCCACCGGGGGACCCTCTGCGATCCAGCTCGTTGAACAACCTTGCAGCTCATCTCTCCACTCGGTATGACCAGCTTGGGGAAATAGAGGACCTCAACGAGGTCATTATCCTCGCTCGAGATGCACTCGACCTTTGCCCACCAGGGCACCCTCTTCGATCCATCTGTTTGAACAACCTCGCACATCATCTCTCCACTCGGTACGACCAGCTCGGGGCAATGAAGGACCTCGATGAGGCCATTGTCCTCAACCGAGATGCACTTGACATTCGCCCACCGGGGCATCCTCTCCGATCCACCTCTTTGATCACCCTCGGATTTCATCTCTCCATTCGGTACAACCAGCTCGAGGCGTTAAAGGACCTCAATGAGGCCATTGCCCTCGGACGAGATGCACTAGCACTTTGTCCGCCAGGCCACCCGAACCGATCACACTCATTGGACAACCTTGCATGCTGTCTCCGTAGTCGGTTCACACGGTCGAATCATTTAGAGGACATGGAGGAACTATTCACTCTCTACGCTAAGTTGGCACTGGCAGATGCGTCCCACACGGCGTCTTCCACTGATCTGTCCGCTGCCAGAGCATGGATCCGTGTGGCTGAGGATTTCCAGCATCCCACGACACTTCTAGCATACGAAACATCTCTTCGACTTCTTACTCATCATCTGGCCACTCTACCGTCCTTACCTCAACATCTTGCCGTCCTCAAGAACCTCACGTCGTCGCTCGCAGTGGATGCGTTCTCAGCTTGTCTTCGCAGATGCGCTCCTGCTAATGCAGTCGAGCTGCTAGAACAGGGACGAGGCGTCTTTTGGAGCCAGCTCACTCGCCTCCGTTCCCCGCTTGACGACGTCATGGCATCTGGCTCGGCAGGAAAGATGTTGGCAGACGAGTTCACGCGGCTGACCTCGCTCATTCGCAATGCTCTTGATTCACCTGGTGCAGATCAGCACGATCGGGTGTGCTGTCTCAACATTGAATTGCAAAGAGTCGTGACCGGTATCCGCGGGCTGCCCGGTCTCTCACGTTTCCTCCTCCCCTCGTTCTTCTCCGATCTCCAACAGGCATCCAGCGAAGGTCCCGTCATCATTGTGAATGCGAGCGAGTATAGCTGCGATGCGCTCGTTGTCCTTGTAGACCAGGATCCCGCTCATATCCCGTTGTCGATTACAAGAGAACATGTCCGAGAATTGTCATCGAAGCTCCATACCGCGACAGTGCGCGCAAAGTCGATGAATGTGACCAGAGACTTTGCCATCGTCCTGCGGCAACTCTGGGACGAAATTGTTTCTCACATTGTTGACTTCCTCCAGACAATATGCCCTTGTCAATCCCGCATCTGGTGGTGCCCGACCGCCGAGTTCTCTCTTCTGCCATTGCATGCTGCTGGTCCGTATAGGAAGGGCCAACAGAATCTTGCTGATCTCTATATCTCGTCCTACACCCCCACCCTCACCGCCCTCATTCGTGCTAGACGCCACGTTCTATCAAACCCTGCTAAGGCGAAACGCTTCGTTGCTATAGGTCAAGCTGAAGCCATTGGCGAGAATGAACTCCTTTCAGTAGGTGCTGAACTAGCCAACATTGGCCAGCGTATCAATGGCCTTGCCACATTCACGCGCATCGAGGGTCCGGAATCCTGCATCTCCCGGGTCGCTGAAGAGCTCACCACGAACCAATGGGCTCATCTTGCATGTCACGGTCTCCCCAATCGCAAACAACCGTTTGAGTCTGCGTTTGCTCTCCGCGACGGGCATTTCACGATCGAACACATTATTCGGTGTGAACTAGAGAACCCCCAGTTTGCGTACCTCTCTGCGTGTCATACGACCGTTGGAGACGAAGATAGCCCGGACGAGGTGATTCATCTCGCGTCGGCGATGCAGTTCGCCGGATTCCGCTCTGTGATTGGGACGATGTGGGCGGTAGACGATGGTGAGACGAACAAGATCACCTCGATGTTTTACGACAACATGAAAGACGAGTCAGGTCGACTGGATCATACCCGTGCGGCGTTCGCGCTTCACAAGACGATGAAAGGTGTGGTGGATATACCCTTTGACCAACGCATATTATATATACATCTCGGTGCCTAGTTTTATATCCTCGTTCGCTGTCTAGCTTGTCTTGTTACTTATATTCGCTTTTCGTAATTGCTATCGAATATATCAGTAGTCGTGATGCTCACGTCTGTAATAGCATCGAGTTGTCGGGGACTTGCTCGGTGTTCGGCTACTGTCCCTTTGAAGTGATTGGATCTCATGCCGGTCATCGAAAGCAGTCGTGTGTACACAGGGATTCCGTCGTCGAGTACTCATGGAGGGGGCTATTGCCATATGGTCAGTATTGTGGGGATGAGACTCCTGCAGAGAGCTTCTGCCCGAGGCTCTTGTTTAAGTACCAATTTCAGAAAACATCAGTGACCAAGCAGATATCTAACCCCCATCTTTCTAGACTTGAAGCAGTTAGCTTGTTTGTGACAATAAATTCAGACTAGGCACGGGATGGATTATATAAATGTGCCGATGTTGCATCATAATGGGGCGTAGCACTGTAAAAACACAGCGGGACACTAGTAGCGTGCTACACAGTGGATTCAAGAATGCGATGGGATTAAATGTGCATCTGTTGCATTATACCCCCGGGTGAGGGGCTGTTCACTCATGCCTTATAAAAAGTGAGCTATCATTCCATGATCTACTGGCGCTAAAAAGACACAGGGCGGCGACACTTCTTCGCTAAGATCTGCATGACCTTCAAATTGACCAGTACTGGAGGCATCCTTCTTCGGATGTCTGGGGTAAGCCGCTTTGGCAGCCTGCTTTGTACGCTGTGACGCGGAATAAACAACGGCGCCGACCCACAAACTAAACAAACAGCGAACTCGTGGTATTAAAATAGATTTTGCAACCGCTCGCTGAAATGGTTGGTCAGACACACCGCACATAGTTTGCCTATAAAAAGAGAACACTCAGCCGCACAGTTTTGCGTCTGCACATCCTCAAAGGTCTCTTATTTGCAGTATTCGGTCTCAGCTGTGACTGGGGATTAGAACGAGAACTGGTAGGGCCGACTAGAGTTTGCGGAAAGTCGATCTGGCGCTTGCGGTGAAGCCTGGTTCTTGTTACATGCCCTTTTATTCTCAGCCCCTTGGGGGCAGGTTTGCATCGCATTAATTGTGGCTGTATGTCAAATATTCGCCGCGATCGGACAAGATACTTCGGAGTTTGTTGAGTTTCACACGATGCACCGCCTAATTACCCCCTGAACGTTGCTCACCGCCCCAATCCACCACCCTTAACGGCATCGCGAAGTTTGATTCCTGGCCCCGAAATGAATATGAGTCTGAAACCAACGATATCCGACAATCGACGGACCGCAAAGTATCGCGGCGAGGGATTTCCTTACCCGAAGGGCCACTAGAATCGCTTACTATTGTACGACCGACTCATACATGAGAACTGTGGGGCCAGGTGATACCCGGAGGGCTTTGAGATACATACGTTGTAACTTGTATAGGCTCCTATAAACTGCCATTGATAGTGCTAGTGAGGGGCGACTTACTAGGGCATATGACTTGTTAGATTTCAGTAGCGACGGATGAATCTAAGTCACTGGTACTGCGTGCTATACCTACATCTGTGATTTGAACGAAGAAAAATGATGCGATAGTATCCCTCACACTGTCAGCGGCGGTGTGTAGGGGTCTGCACTTTTCCGTACTTTTCATACAGCCAACACAGTCGGCCTTCGAGAGCCTTCATTGCCACAAGCCTCGCGTGTTGATTCACTTATTATTTTGCAGGATTGAAGAGTATATGATAAAAGCTCCAAGAACTAATTGAAGGATAATAGTGATGATGCAAAAAATCCGACCCGGAGACTTGCCAGAAACAAAAATGTCCAATGCCCAAGCACCCTGTCTGCTTCACGTCATCGTCAAACAACCTACATCCAAACCCATCACCGTCCGGACTCCGCATGCTCTTAGGGTATGATGCCATACCCTCTGCAGCCAGCTTTCGACATACGTCCATAAGATAGAACAGGTACTCCGCCCGAGGGAGCCCAGGGTATTTGCGGAGGATACTGCGACGCTCGTGTTCAGCATCGGGTTAACAATATAATAAGGACACCGTTCCAACTCACCCCTTAAAGTTAGACAACACCTTGGAGGCATCGATCGTACCGCTCTTGGGAAGCAAGGCTGGTGCTGGAAGCACATACGATATCTGCATCCGAGGCTTGAACAGTCAAATCTATGTAATGGCTGATGAGATTTTCTGTATTTACAAACCATTAAATACGAGCCTACCAAAAATCTCGGTCTTTCGTCCTCTTCATCCG
>JBBPRF010000821.1:0-14753 GCA_038092875.1 Lanmaoa pseudosensibilis | reverse complement strand
GCCAGCAACTGAAAGACAGATAAATGTTTGTGTGGATAGTCATGAATGAGGTGACCAAGTGAATTACATGCTGCACAGTTGCGATGGGGGCAGAATCTGTTAGTGTGACCCCAGTTGTGGCAATAGTTGCATCTCTGTACAAGACAAGATCGGGCAGGATGGCCCGGGGCCGGGACGTTACAGTGAGGGCAGCGGTATTCAGCACATTCAAAGTAATAGTGACCCGGACAATGGCAATGATGGCATTCTGTGGAGGGCGAGGATGGTCTAAGTCGAACACAGTCGGGTATGGGTAAGACCCGAAATGGCGAAGAGAGAGTGCGATGTCCATCGAGTTGATATACTTGGGGGGTGTTGTGAGGGACAGGGATGATATCAGCTGTGTGGGGAGCGTCATCTGAGTCTAAAGCATTGTCTTGCCCATCGTTGTCTGAGGTGATAAGGGTGGGGGTGGCAGAAGGAGGGGGTGAGGAAAGTCTGGTAGTGAGAGGAGGAGCAGGAGCTGGAAAAGGAAGGGGTTCTTGTTCTGGGGTAAGGCGAATTGAAGAATTGGTAGGGCTAAGAGTATCATCTAATCGTTGTATGTATAGGTCACGCTGGTCCTGGGGAAGGGAAAGATATATATGACAGAAGGTGGGATAGATGACTGAAGGGGGAATGGCAGTAATGAACATTCCGAAACTGTGACCATGAAGGGCGTTAATGAGATGACAGAAGACGTCACCTAAGGTGAAGTGAAGGGCGGCGTCTCAGGTTTCTGTTGTATTGATCAACAGCTGGGTTCTGGAGACTCCATGGTAGACGCAGATGAGGTCTTGACTGATGGTGTCGTCATGGAAGAGGGGATCTTCTTTGATGCTTCGGAAGATGACAGGAGAGTCTAGGATTGTGGCGTAAAGAGAGTGGACCCCATGTGTGGGCAAGAGTGACAGATATACACATCTCAAACGCAAGGGAGACGACAGGCTTGAGGATGAAGATAAGGGGGATGAGGCGATGGAGAAGGACAGGGACAACATAGTGAAGGATATCAACGTAGAGAAAGAGCATACAATGGAACTTGGGTTCAGGCAGGAGATACTCACGGAGAGACCATCGACTGGCTGATGGCCCAAATCAAAGGTGATGTTTTCACTTATACGTTGTGAGGATGGTGGAAGCATGTTGGAGATTAGATTTTGGTTCCCAGGTATTTTCAGACGATGAATAGCCCTTCCATGCAGTCAGGTACTTGTGACGTGATCGGGGACCTTTGTGGGCTGTGATTGCTTCAACTTCCCATTCTTCTTCGTTATCTATGACATCAGGGGGCAGAGATGGAAAGGCTGGGCCATATGCTTCACTGGTGCGATAAGGAGATAGAAGCAAGATGTGGAAAATGTCATGTATTTTCCATGTGGGTGGAAGGCATAGTTGATAAGTTAGAGGGGAGAGAACACAGAGAATTTCAAAGGGACCATGGCACTTTGGAGTGAGCTTCCATGAGGGGTAGGTAAGGTGGAGATGAGTGGCTTCGAGCCACACTTTATCTCCTACTTTCCACGGCGTAAATCTGCTGGTTGTTTGGGTTGACATGAGTTTTCGAGCCAACTCATGGGCTGCTAGAGCCTCTTTTTGAGCTTCATCAAGGGTGGAGAGTTGTGCTTCTAAGGCTGGAAGGAAGGTCTTGCCCAAGGGTGGGTATGAGCGTGGGTTGTAACCATAGAGTAGGGAGAAAGGAGACTTCTTGGTTGACATGTGAGGGGTGGAGTTATGATGGAATTCCGCTGCTGTTAAGGTTTCGGACCATGAGGAGGGTTGATTTGCACAGAAGATCTGAAGATATGTCTCTAGTTCCTGATTGGTTCATTCCGTTTGGCCGTCGGTCTGAGGATGGTAGGCCGTGAATAAGTGAACATCATACTTCAGGAGGCGAGCAAGTTCTTTCGTGAATGCTGAAGCAAACTGGGGACCTCTATCCAAGATGATGGAGTCATGGAGACCAAAATGTCTGAAGACATTGTGGAAGAATAGATTGGCTACGCCTGCTGCATCGATGGACTTTGAGCACGGAATAAGGATTACCCCCTTCATAAGGCCATGGTTGACCACGACCAAGATAAAGTCGTGACCATGGGAAGAGGGAAGGTCCATGATCAGGTCCATGGACAATTGTTTGAATGGGAGAGCAGTCACAGAAGGGATGGGAGATAGAGGGGGAACCGTGGAATGGGTGTTAACCTTGTTCTGCTGGCAGATGGCACAGCCATCCATGAAGTGCTTGACAAAGGAAGAGAGGCCTGGCCACCAAAAGTCACGTTCCAAAATGGCTTTGGTGCGGAAGACGCCCATATGTCCAGAGAGAGGTGAGGAGTGGATGGAGTGAAGGAGAGTGGAACAAGCTGAGGGGGGAACATACATACGGCCCTTAAAATAGAGGTGTCCGTTGTCAAAAGACCAGTCTTTGAGGGAGGAACGAGTGAATGGGGGGGAGCCCTCATTGAGGGCTGCTAGAGCCTTTAAAACAAAGGGGTCTGAGGAAGAGGAAGATTGGATATGACGCATGAGGGACAGATCAAGAGCATTGAGAACGACGAGGTCTGGTATGATGGAAGAGTCGACGTTGTCTGCTGAGGTATCAATGTCATCTTGTCTAGAGTGTGTCAGCAGGGCCCATCTGGGAGCCTGAAGTGACAGCCCAGACAATGTCAAAATTCTGGAGGAAGAGGGCCCAGTGAGCCTGTCTGTGGGAGAGTTTATGGGGATCTCGGATGTAGGAGAGATTTTTGTGGTTGGTGATGATGGTGACCGGGTGTGAAGTTCCCTGGAGATAATGTTTCCACTCAGCTAACGCATAGATGACTGCAAGGAGTTCACAATCATATATGTCATAGTTGCGTTCAGTGGGGGAGAACATCTTGGAAAAATAAGCGCAGGGATGCTTGTCTCTGTTGGCATCACACTGCATGAGGACAGCACCTGCAGCTAGGAGAGAGGCATCTGTCATGAGGTGAAAGGGTTTGGACACGTCTGGAATTGCGATGACCGGGGCAGAAGCGAAGATATCGTGGAGGTGGTCAAACGCTCATTGTTGTAAAGGGGACCATACCCAAGGTTGGTCTTTGCGAGTGAGGAGGGTGAGGGGGGCAACAATATCGGAGTAGTTTGGGATGAACTTTCTGTAGAAGTTTGTGAACCCGAGGAATGAGCAAACCCCTTTTACGGAGGTTGGAGGCTTCCAGTCCTTGATGGCGGTGACTTTCTTTGGGTCCATGTGAATAATTCCTTGGCCGATGATCATTCCTAGGTACCTCATAGTTGGTTGGTCAAAGGAACACTTCGATATTTTCAAAGATAAGCCATGTTCCCAGAGGCGTTGAAGTACGTGACATGTTCACTCATGATGGAGGGAGAGAGAACTGTTTGTTGCGATTCCGAGATCGTCCATATAGATCTTAAGCCAGTGTTCTGCCAGCATGTCTGCAAAGATATGGTTCATGAACTCTTGAAATGTGGCGGGTGCATTGCAGAAACCAAAGAACATGACTGTCAGTTCAAAAAGACCAAAAGGGGTGATGAAGGCAGCTTTCCATTGATCTTCCTCTCAGATGCGTATGTTGTTGTATCCCCATCAGACATCGAACTTGGTGAAGTAAATGGCATCCTTCATGTCATCGATGAGTTTGGGAATGAGTGTTATGAACTACCGCGAACAATAATCCACAAGGCTTGGGAACACGTCTTTCAGAGTACACGGCTTCTGGCACAAAGGATTGTGGAGCTTTCACCCACATTCAACACTGGCCTACGATGGGGATGTACCCAAGGCAATGACCAGAAGGTGGTAAACAAAGTGGATTAGACTGGGGAATCCAGTCATATGTGTCTAGTTTATATAGGTTACAGGATTGTGCACAGACCATGCAGTGCATGAGATAATTTACTAAGTATAGTATGATGAAAGAAGCGTTCATGTGAATGACAGTGTGAGATAAAGACAGAAATGACTGTGAGAATAGATAAGGTGTGAAAGAGATGGAGATTAGAACCATGAGGCATGTCACGTGATTAGGTCTAGACCATGGTCAGGTGATTGTTTCTCATGATCATGTGCACTAGTCATGTGACTGGTAAAAGCGAAATGATGAGTCCAAAAAAGTTTGAAAATATTCATATTATAACAATGAGGGGGAGGGGGTAAGCATTTTGGATGGTGTGAAAGTTAAGGTATCGATAATCTTGGACTGGGCAGAGGGAACCATCTTCTTTTTTGACAAAGAAGAGTGACAAGGCCTGGGGGGAGTGAGAAGGGACAATTTGGCCAGTCTTTAGATGTTTGTTGATCATCTTTCGACATTCTTCCTTTTCCAATGGGTTGAGTGGGTAGACCTTGGCGACTTTTGGAACGAAGGAATCCCTGAGTTCAATCTTGTGATCAAAGGAGCAGTGGGATGGAAGCTTCTCGAAGAGGATTTCAGAGAAGACATCTGCATAGTCTTTGCAAAAACCTGGAATGGTGTCCTTGGTCAGTTTGTTGATTTCCACGGATTGAATCTTTTTGCCAGAGGTTCCTTTCGAGGGAGGATACTCACAAAGAGACCTCTCAACCCCTTGGGGATATCTCTGAAGAAGAAGTTCAGCAATTTCGAGGTTCAGATTGGCCGAGTACCTGTGCAAGTTGTAACCATTGTTGGGATGTTCTATGGTAATCGAATAGGTTTTCCAATCAATGGTGGGATTCCACTTCTGGAGCCAGGGCATTCCTAAGATAATCTGGGGGCGACTGAGACGAGTGACCATGAGTTTGTTGTCGTCAGAAAACTTTTGCGAATAAAGGGGAACTTGGGCATTCCACTTGATGGTACCTCTCCAGTTTTCAGTTCCATCAACGTTGTAGGCGATGAGGGGGTTGTCCAACTTAGAGAGTTTGAATCCCACCAATAGGAGGCAAGAGTCAATGAAGTTCCCTGTTGCTCCTGAGTCAATGAGGGTGGAGGTTTCGATGGTTTTGGTGGTTCCTTGCAGCGTAACTGGGAGACGAATGGTTCTTTCATTCTGGGGGGGTACAAGTACATTATCTATGTTAAAGAGAGAAGATGTCAGGACGACTCTCCTTTTTAAAAATCCCTTGCCTTCTGGATGCAATCTGGGAATACCATGATAGAAGCCACTTCCTCTGATGGCTCCTCGTAACACGTCTTGAGTATAGATAAGATCTCCGTTTCTTCCTTTCCAGAAGTTTTGAGTGAGTTGACATATTCATCCAGCTGAGAGCGAAGTGGTGGGGTTTCCTTGGTGGTAGAGGCACAGATGTGTTGTGTGTTTCTTGGGGGTGACTTTGAAGGGAACTTAGAGCAGTTCATGCTGTTGTGGCCCACCTGGTGGCAGTGGAAGCAGCAACCTTCCTTGATACAATGAGCTTGTTCAACTAGGATGAGCTTTTTGATTGTGGTGGTGGTGTCGATGTCCATGGCATTGGGATCTCGTTCTGCGGACCCAGTGAAGGAGGAAGGGGTAAAGTGCCCCTTTTTCAAGGCAAGGATGTGCATTTTCTGACCATGGAAGGTCTTAGCATGTTCAATCCACTTGTCAATTGTGGTGGAAATCGAGGACATAGAGAGGATCATGGTGGTGAGTCACTGGTCTAGGCCAATCGAGAATTGGTCAATGAGGGTGGTATGATCAGTGATACCTGCTTTGGCAGCAAGGTTCTGGAAGTCAGTGATGTACTGCTGGAAACTGTCGTCAGTGGTTCCATCTGCGGAGCGGGAGGATTTCTGGGTGAGCTTGGTGAGCTCAAGGTGGGTGGTGGCTTTGGTGTCAAAGGGGTAGAAGGTGGACTCAAAGTTTGAGCAGAAGTCTGGGAACATCTTGCCTGTGGTGATGGATTGATCTGCCATCTTATCGTACCACATCTCAGCAAAGTTGGCTCCCCATCCTTTGCTCATCTTGTTGAGGGTCGTCATGATCTTGTCATTGTCAGAGGAATACAGGAATTGGTTCAAGGCAAAGTAGGCCTTCATAGCTTTGATCCATCTGGAGGTGTCGGCAGGTTTGCCTGAGAAGTCGGCAGGGAGGGCGGCTTTGAGCTCGGGTACTCTAGACATGGTGGGTGCTGGGGTCGAGGGTGGTGGCTGAGGTGAGGAGGCTCCTAAAGCGAAGGAGGGTATGTAGTTTCGTTGGGTGATGCTAGGGATACTAGGGATTGCTGGTAGTTGCGATAACGCTGTCTGTGGGGTGCTGGGAGTGGTGTCATCTCTGATCTCAATGTCTTTGTCCTCTTCAGGAGGGGGTGCTATGGGTTGATGCTCTCAACGTCCGAAGCGACTCATGGTGATAATGGTGGTGGCCCTTCACCTAAAATGGTGGGGCTGAGGAGATTCTTGATCTTTTGTTATGCGAAGTGTATAAAGATTTGTGGACTAGGTGGGTGATACTCATGAAGAGACCGACGTCCACTAATCTGCAAGACAAAGAGACAAGACTAGTTGGGCGATACTCACGAAGAGACCAATGTCCGACAGTTTATCTAACAAGGGGGGTTTCCGGGGTAGTGGAAGTTGAAGGGGATTCGACTTAGACTCAAGGATTTCAAGGGTGATTCAAGACTATGCTTGTATTGCGAAGATCAAGAATGAGGAATACAAGTATAGACAAAAAGGTTTATATAGGAGAGACCAATGTGCACAGACCAAGGGACGATTCTGGAAAAGAAGACTATAGAAGCATATGGAAAGCGGGAAACACTCGCCGTTGTGAGAGAAATGGCATAGGAGATGAAGTCCGAAGATACGAGTAAAGCCGAAGATAGGGTTCGTTAGAACAACGGTGAGAACAGTGGGAAAACGGTGTTTGTAAGGAGAAGGATGGCGGTATGGGGATGACTAGATGTACCCTGCCAGGTGATACGAGTACCGCATAAGAGAAAAAGAATAATGCATGGACGAAGGAAAATAATTATAACACAATCTTGGTAGCATAGCCAACTCCCTGCCAAGTCATACAGCCCCACATCATCAAAGAACCTCCTCCAAACTTCATTGTACCTTCCATCAGCCTATCACTTAGCCCTGTCCCTGCCTTTTTCCACATCCACTTGTGCCCATCTGACCCTAGGCAATTGATTTTGGTCTTATCAGACCATACTATCTTCTTCCAGTCCTCCAGAGTCTAATCTTTATGAGCATAAACAAAGTCTAGACAAGCTGTACAATGCTTGGCTGAAAGAAGAGACCATTTGTTACAAACTTTCCATACGGCATTGATGAGAACCATTCTCCTTTCTGTTTCTCTCTCATGTGTCTCAACCTAGACTTCACCTACAACCTTTTTGATAGCTTTGTTCTCAAGTACTGATTTCTCCTTTGTGATCTTTCAAACGGACAGCTTCTTTCCTTTCAAGGGTTTTCCCCTCTGTGAATTCCCTTTGTTTCCCTTCCAGTAGTTTGCTATGGTACATTGCTTGGTCTGTGCTCCATAGCCAAATCTATAAATACACTGCCTTTGTACTACTATCCCTCAGCTAGTTCTATGCAATCCAGTGTAGTTTCTAGTCTTCCAGCCTTACCGATTGTGATCCTAAGTGCTGAGACCCTTATTCGCTCTACGAGACTTTGACCTACTTCTATAAGTGGTCGCTATAGCTAGAAGCTACGCTTCAGCATAACACCATTTGGACTTGACCACAGCTTTTATACCTGTCTTCCTCCACTGTCTGCACACTGTGGAGGTAGAGAGAGGCTGGTTGACTATATTGGTGAGTGCCTTGGTCACCTGAACAGCATTCTCTGCCTTTCCAGAGGAGATGAGATGAATGGCATGCCAGATATTGGCAGAGGAAAGCTTGGATGGATGACCTCCAATAGCTTTTTGGAGCTTAGAATGCTCTTTGGAGTGTAATCTGGATATGGTAGACATATTAAGACCAGTAGTGGATGCAATAGAGTGAGCAGATTGGCCAGCATCAAGTATAGAGAGGATGGTTTGTTTTTGAGTAGGAGAGATGGTTTTCATGATGGTTGTGGTTGGAAACAAAGATGCGTGTGAACTATTTTAAACTCAGACATGGTTCTAATATGTGTATGTTTGTTTGTATGACCAAACATAACCAAATAACACTTGATTTCAATGTAATGAGCAAAGGGTGCAAAGCTATTGCAATGGTATTGATGTTTTGAAATGGTTGTATATTTGCATTATGTAAGCAAAATCACATGACCCTGGGGACAAAGTTGTAGCTAAGGGTTTGTACTTTATTTGCTCCCACCAAAACAAAGTGAAATTCCCACAGGTGATTGTGGGGTGTGGTTTGGGGTTAGGCATTGCAACGGTTTTGCATCTCACTGTATTACATAGCTGACTCCATGGTTGCTTTGCAAGGCCCTTCTGACATGGGAAATTTACCTGATCCTTCCATTCCTCAACCCCTCCAACCCAGTATTGAATCTACTAAGCTGTTGACTGTGCCTCAGTCTATTAACAGGTATTTTTCAAAAACTGACATATCAATGCACTCTAATGGACCAGAATATAAAGAGGACACCGTCTCTGTTAGTTCTGATGTTTCAATGTTCTCTCAGTGGTTCTTCAATACTGAGGATGGCTGCCTTCCCTCCCCCAACATCCCTCCTTATGGTATATACCTACCACCTGCACCATCTTCGAGCATTCCATTTGCTACAACACCAACATTGATGCCCCCTCTTCCCTTTGGATATTCTTTCCTTGATGAACTGAATAGCCAATCTGACTTTGGTATTTCTGCCACCTACAGTGAATCTGGAAGCTCTCAACAATCACCTTCACTTTCTTCTTTGTCTGACTATGCAAGCTCCATGTCCATTTATATTGGAATCTGCACTCCACCAATACAAAGCATGGCTCATGTTGTGCAGCCAACCTCCATGACCAATCATGTAGGTACATTGGGGTTGGTTCCTCATGCAGATCACCATCCATCTGGTTCTGGAAATCCATCCATATCAGCCCTTAAAATATTGCAGGTAAATACTTTATATTAAGTAAATCTTTGTGCTTTTTGTTGACCATATCTGTGCAGTCCATGCCAATTGTTAAGACTGCTTTCTTTGATGGCAACATGATGATGAATCCGCCCACTTTGTTTGTGAGGGGCACTGCCACTGCCATCCTTCTGCCCTCTGCTTTTGTCCCTGTTCTGACACTGACACTGACACCTGCTCCCATTTCTGTTATAATATGAATATTTTCAAACTTTTGAGACTTATCCCTTTCATCCTTCAAACCTATCATTTCGTCTTTACCAGTCACATGACTAGGGTCTAGACCTTATCATGTGACATAACACTCATGGTTTTAATCTCTGTTACATTCACACCTTATCTATTTTCATACATTCATTTCTGTCCTGACATCCCACGCTGTCATTACTATTATCACACAGCATCTTCTTTACTTTACCCATACATAGTAATTGCTCTCATGCATAGCATGGTCTGTGCGCACGCCTGTAACATATATAAAGTAGACACTCTATGACTGGTATCTCCAGTCTAATCCATTTTGTTTACTGCCATTGGTCATTGCCTGAAGTATATCCTTCTTGTAGGCCAGTATTGAATTTGGATGAAGCTCCCCACCTCATTCATTAAGCTAGTAGCCATGTATGCTGTAAAGTAGTTCTGAGCCTTGTGGTTGTTCTTGTTGTTTGTGATAAGATCATAACACTTGGATTAGACTGCTATACACAATGCTCGGGTCCCAGAGCTAAGGAAACAAGAGGCATCACCACTTGACGGTGACAAGTAAAGTACTTGCCAAAATGCTTGCATATATAATCGTCTGCCATCATAAATACAGATAATGTTGCTGCTAGGCATAGTGCACAAGCCCCCATTGTCTGTTGAGTGCCTAACAGTCTGTATCCTGTTTGACGCTACGAGGGGCAGGTTTGCGTAATCACCTGTAACATCACATCTGATGAGGGTAGTATTCCCCCCACTATAGCCAGGCATATCTGGTTTCTCCATGGCCATAGTAATTGTTTTTTCTTTTTAGTAGTCTTTTTACAATAGGTCACTGCAGTCACCTTTGGATTTGTGGATGAAGAAGGAGATATTTTCTTCAGTCAAGAAGATACTTTTTATGCTCTCAAGTTTGTAGGTTGCTCAGAGTCTGGTTGGAAGATACCAGACAGTGAGCAGCTGAAAGAAGATTTCCACCCTGTCTTGCATAGAAAAGAGCATAGATGCACTATTCTACTTTGTTTCCCACCACCACCTCGAACACCTCCACCCCTACCTTTGCCCCCACTCCTCCCTCCACCCAATAAAATGATATGTCAGGAACTATCAACCTTGATGACCTCATCCAGCACCTTGCCAACTTAAACATCAACAAGGAAAAAGCCAATGTCACGAAGAAGATTGCCAACCCTGAGAAATGGAACAGTGATCACAACACCTTTCAACTTTGGTGGATGCACATGAGGTTGTGGGTAAACGCCCAGACATGGAAGTTGGACAAGCTCCACACCATCACCATACTATCTCACCTAGAGAAGAAAGCTGAGGGATTCACACAAATCACCCTCAAGTGATATCTTGATGACAAGACTATGGAGGTGAAGAATACCACTGATGTTGTAACTGGCGTAAAAGAAGAATCAGCGTGGCCCAGCTGGGGCATGTTGCAAATAGAAATCAAGGCATACTTCTGGATCGACATCCTCACCCACAATTCACTAAGGAAGTTGGAGGGCCTCTGTCAAAATGGGCACTCCATAGACCTCTTCCTGCAAAGGTCCAAGGTTTTAAGGAAAGAGTTGGGCATTGAGGACCACCATGCATGTGCTCTACTCAAAAAGGCAATTGATTACCAGATCTATAAAACGGTAACCCTCAACTGCCTGCATATCATTTATGATGAATATGATGTGTTGGCTGATGCTTGTCAATCAGTGGAATGTGCCATCAAACAGCTCTCCATTGAGCGCAGTCCTCCCACTCACCTTCCTCCCAGACTCCCTCTGCAGCCTCATGGTCCTTTCGCCCCTCCGTCTGCTCCCCCACCATCTTGCCCCTAGTTTACAGCAACTGGAATCCAACCAGGTTGTGGTGCTCCCATGGAAATAGAAGTGCAGCAGGCTGCACTGGGATCTTTGCATCCCAACACAAGGACCTGTTTTCTCTGTAGGAAAACCAGGCATATCAAGCCCAACTGCCTCCAAAACCTGTATCGACAACAGCCGCATCCACCTCAGCAGAGGCAACAATGGGTCTGGGACCACAACCAAGGTTGTTATGTTCTACTGGCAGATGACAATGCTGGGCAGTACCCTTAGGTGCAAGTTGCCCAACATTATCTAGGCCGTCCTCTTCCCACTCCACTGGTAGCTGCACCTGTAGTGCAAGTTGTGGTACACCAAGCATTTATCTCAGCAAAAGCTGAAGCATATTATTGGGATAAGTTCGAAATAGAAGCCAGGCAAAGAGCAGCCAAGGCTTTAAAAGGCAACAGCATGTGAGAGAAGAGGATTCTCATGTGCATGGACCTGAACATTCTTCTTCCTTTACTTCTTGTATGGACAATGATTTTCTCATTTCTGATCTTGATGTAATATTATGAAATATATCTCTTTCTTCCATCAGAGTGTCTCAATTGAGTGCAGCACCGGAAAGAAAAAATAGTGTGCTTAATTCTCTGACTAGACAACAAAAAATTGCTTCTATTTATAAACCCCTCTCTTCTTTCACACCTAAGCATTGTGGCACGACTTTGTCATTTGGCAGAGAGTTCTCACTTGAGACAGTCATCAGTTGTCAATGCAATGGTGTATGGGAATGCTACTGGTTCAGAGTTCTCTTGGACTCTGGTGCTATCCACACTTTCATTGATCAGGATTATGTCTTACACCATGGAATTCCTTATTATACGATAGATAACCTGATCAAGATATATAACACTGATGGATCAGAAGGTGCTATCGGCCAGATTTATCATGTGGTAACTTTGATTGTGGAAATTGCTGGACATTATGAAACAATAGATGCTTACATCTCTAAACTGGGTACTCACTGGATGATCATCAGATATGACTGGCTTTACTGCCATAACTCTGAGATTGACTGGATCCAAAAAACCATTTCTTTCCTCCGTTGTACACAATACTGTAAAATTATGGGCACAGAGCCTGGTGCTTCTACTTTCTTTGCTTCAGAGCCAGCTCACCTTTGTACTATAGAAGAAGGACTCACTGACCAAGTTCCACAGGTCTACCATGAATTTCTCAATGTCTTTTTGGAAAAATAATCTGAAAGAATGCCAACCCGTAAGCCTTGGGATCATGCTGTAGATCTCAAGCCAGACTTCATCCCAAAGAAGGGTCAGGTAATTGTGTTATCTGATATTGAAATGGAAGAAGTCCACACATTCATTGACAAGGAAATGAAAAAGGGGTATATCAAGCTGTCGAAATCCCCTCAGACCTCACCAGTCTTCTTTATTTCCAAGAAAGATGGCAAGAAGTGAATGGTTATCAATTATCATTATTTAAATGAGGGTACTATTAAAAACTCTTATCTGCTCCCTCTAATCCCACAGCTTATCAACCAGCTCAAGAACACCAATATGTTCACAGCCCTTGACTTATGTTGGGGCTATAATAATGTATGAATCAAAGAAGGCGATAAATGGAAAGGTGCCTTTATCACCCCAGTCAGTGCCTATGAACCAACCATAATGTATTTTGGAATGACTAATTCACCTCCCACATTCCAACAGATAATGAATGATATCTTTAATGACATGTATGCAGTAGTAATTATTTACATCAACAATTGTATGATATTTACATTCAAAAAGACAAAGGAGGAACACAAGGAGATAGTAAAAGAGGTCCTTTGTCACTTATGCGAGAATGATCTTTATGTAAAACCCTCCAAGTGTGCCTTCTCTCAGGACAAAGTGGACTTTTTGGGTATGGTTGTATCTAAAAAGGGGGTAGAGATGCAGGAAAAGAAAGTGGCTGGGGTCATGAAATGGCCAGTTCCCACTCACTTAAAGCAGCTCCAGGGATTCCTCAGACTATGTAATTATTATAAGTGATTCATAGAAGGCTTTGCCAAGATCGCACACCCCCTGAACAACCTTACCAAGAAAGATGTTCCGTTTATGTGGGGCCCTGATCAACAAAAGGTGTTCAACGCTTTGAAGAAGCATTTTACAACCGCACCCCTTCTCGCCTACCCTAATTGGGAACAAGAAGTCAGGGTCGAAACTGATGTCTTGGACATCACCACAGGAGCTGTGCTCTCTATCTCATGTGATGATGGTAACTGGA
Source organism: Lanmaoa pseudosensibilis (assembly GCA_038092875.1). Lineage (NCBI taxonomy): Eukaryota > Fungi > Basidiomycota > Agaricomycetes > Boletales > Boletaceae > Lanmaoa > Lanmaoa pseudosensibilis. The sequence continues at coordinate 1,456 of JBBPRF010000821.1, read as the reverse complement.
GGCCTGTGGCCTTCATCCCTCATTCTTTTGATAGCACTGAGCGCAACTATCCTATTTACAATAAAGAACTACTTGCAGTGATTTGGGCACTGGAAGAATGGTGCCACTATCTTATTGGTTGCAAATGATTTGAGATCTGGACCAACCACAAGAACCTCAAATACTGGAAGAAGCCACAAACTTTAAATGGTTGGCAAGCTTGTTGGCACACTCTTCTTCAAGAATTCAATTATGTATTTATTTATAAACCTGGTTCTTCGAATGGACAGGCCAATGCACTTTTGTATCATCCAGATCATGAGGAGGCAGTGCAGGATCATAATAGTAATATTAAGGTCTTGCCACCTTCTGTTTTTATTAATTCCATTTCACTTTCTTCAGACTTTCTTTCGGAGTTGGAATCTGAGTCAGCCTCTTTGGGGGTTGATGCAGTGAATGACTTTCTTTTTGATGCTACTATGAATATTTTCAAAAATGACAAAAACAAAGTTTTTGTACCTGAATCATTACATACTCATTTAATCACTCTTTGTCATGATTCTCCTATGACAGGACATGGCAGACATTCCAAAACTATTCATACCCTTACTCATTATTTTTTGTGGCCTGGTGTCACCAAAGACATTAAAACTTATGTAGATAGCTGCCAAGTATGCACCCTTACGAAGAGTAAGCAAAAAGCACTGGCAGGAAAACTCCTTTCTCTTCCAGTTGCTAAGTGACCCTGGGAAGATCTATTGGTAGATTTCATTACGGGACTCCCTGAATCACGTTCCTTTATGGCTATTTGTGTGGTAATAGACCGCTTCTTGAAAGTGGACAAACAGAACACGTAAACAGAGACCTTGAACAATATCTCCACGCTTATGTTGGAAAGAAGCAGGGCGATTGGGCAGACTGGTTGAAAATGGCTCAATTCTCCCACAATAACACATTAACCACAGTGACTGGAACCATTCCTTTTAACGTCACTCAGAACTATGTGCCTTGTATGGGTTTCAAAGGAAAAATAGCCAGATTTGCAGGAGACATGAGTCATTCTCACAAGGAGATACAGTGACTCCAAAAAGCGTTCCAATCCCTAACCCCAAACCAGGGCGCAAAGCGCCCCGCAATCACTCATGGGAATTTCACTTAGCTTTGGTGGAGATGAATAATGTACAAACCCCTGGCTACAAATTATGTCACTGGGTCATGTGATCCAGGTCAGGGGCTATTGAGATACACCACTTTTAAGACAGCAACACCATTGGAACAGTTTTTGGACTTTGATAATAATATGGGTATTGGGTATATATTAGAACTTGGTATATCCCCCTTTTGCCTTAATCACAGCCTGAACCCTCCTTGGCATGCTTTCAATCAATTTCTGACACTCCTCAGCTGGTATCCCCTCCCATACCTCTTGAATTCTATTCCATAACTGATGAATCCCATTGGAAGGGTTTTCATACTC
>JBBPRF010000820.1:0-14761 GCA_038092875.1 Lanmaoa pseudosensibilis | reverse complement strand
ATTGGACGAGGGAAATGGAAAGGGAGGGGCACGTTCACTGATGGACGCGACGTATTCGTGGAGAAAGGAATAGAAGCATTCTGGTAAAACGTGTCCCCTGGCACTCGCCAGGGCGGCGTCAAAGGTGGGCCGAGCAGCAGGGTCAAGGGATATCATTTGTTGTATCATGGTCTTTTGGGCAGCGTGAGTCTGGCGGGTTTCTGAAAGTGGGGAGCACTTACGCGGATGCCTTGATCCTCGATGGCTGCCAATTGTGCGTCGAGGGTGTATTCGCCCTGGCGATACTTGAACAGCTGGCTGAGTGTGAAGAGGGGAGCACCCTCGAGGAACATTTCTGCGATGACGCAGCCAGCACTGAAGACGTCCATGGACTCTGTGACGCGGTGGTTTTGGTCGAGATTGTCGGAGTGCTTTTCTGCCTTGTAGAAACGCTCTGGTGCGACGTAGCAGGTGCGCCTTCCGCTGGTGTCGTAGAAGAATGAAAAGTCGGATGGATCGTCGAGGGGGAGACGGGTTGGTTTGTAGGGGGCAAAGTCGGTGAGGTACAGCCAATTTGAGGAAGTGACGAGGATATTTGTGGACTTGATGTCGCCATGGGGAGTGTTTTGGAGGTGGGCGAGGGAGAGGGCGGTGAGGAGCTGGTAGACGATCCACTTTTTCTCGATGACGGAGAGAAAGGGACGGGTGCTGGGGACGGTGGGTGGGTGGACGGGAGGGATGGGGAGGGACGTACCTGATGCGGTCGTAGAGGTTGCTGGCGATGCACTGGCGGATGAGATAACCGGCCTTGTCTGTTTCTACAAAGGCCTGGTAGGTGTATACGTTTGGGATGTCCTGGAGGGCATCCCTGTCGACTGTGGAGGGTGTCAGCGGAGAAAGGACAAGAGAGGAGGGACGGACCGTGTTGCTTTCTGTGGTAGGCTGCGAGTGAGACGGAGGGGTCGTGTTTGATGAATATCTTTACGAGAAGGGGGCCATTGGGGTGGCGACACTTGACGGTCTTGAGAAAGCGAGCGTGTCCGATACTGGGGTGGAATTGGGGTGAGTTTAGGAGTGAATGTGGTTATACGGACCTCTTTTCGTATACAATGTCAGGGCTGAGCTCTGCGACGAAGGCGTCGAGTGCCGCTGTTGATCTTGAGAGTGAGGAAGGGGAGTGGACGTTACCCATCGGGAAAGAGAGAGATGAACCATATTTGGACAAGCAGACGAGCTACATGAATAAAAACAGGGCAGACGGAGACGGAGCTCGCTGATCATATCGCCGCAACGTCCGTCCAGTGTCACATTCCGTCGTAGCGTGGTCATTGTGCTGCACGACGACGACGACGACGGCGACACCACTGCGCCACCTCAGTGGGTGTGAGGTGTGACTGAATGTCACGTTCGATTGTGACTGGGTTTGACCTCGAGTCCCATCATCCCCAAGCGCCGTCGCTCAGCCCAGACGACGTTCTCGACAACGCTCACTGGGGTTTTTTTTTTCTTTTCTTTTCTCTGTTTTGTTATGAATTACCCGTCGCAGCACCAGCAGGGCCAGTACCCCGTGTCGTTTCAACAGCCCATGATGCACAGCCAGTCCTACCAGGTGAACGGCATGATGCCCAAGTTCAGCGCCGGATACCCCTCAGCCTACCCATCCCAGACGCCGAATCAACAGGGCCAGTCCCAGTCCATATCTCCCACACAGCTCCTCTCCGCTTCCCCCTCCCAGCTCATCAACCCGCACCAGATCCCTCAGCCACTCACTCTCACACCCGCACAGCTCCTCCAGCAGCAACAAGGCGGCTCTTTCGGTCTCGGCATCAACATCGGCCCCATCCAACAAAACATCCCCATCTCTATCCAACACGTCCCTACCACTCCAAATCAGCAACAAAATTCACAAATCCGCATCCCCTTCCAGCCCGCAATGAACCCGCTACGCTACGCCCAAATGTCCCCCCAAGAACGCGCCGTCTTTCAGCGACAGCAGCAGCCCGTACATACCATCCCTCCCGATCGCGCACCCGGCACTCCCACCATCCACGACCGCGGTCCCAGTCTCACACACGAACGCCCCCCCAGCCAGCACGACCGCGCCCTCCCTGACCGCCAGTCGAGCCAACAACCCCACGACCGCCAGTCCCACGTCCAAGCAGACCGCCCCTCCTCCTCAGCCTCCGTCCGCTCCCACCACTCACATCCCGCTCACGACGCACCCCCACAACTCCCCATGATGCCCCCTCCCAGCTCACGCCCGGGCACCGCATCTGGCACCATGTCCACCCCTTCCCGCATGAACCCGAATCAACACCCCATGAACCTCAACCCCAACATGAATATGAGCGCTCACATGGCACCAGGTAACCCCGCCATGAACCAACCTCAGCAAATGGGCACCGCACCCCAGCTCAATCCAGTCTCCATGCAAATGACCGCAGCCAGCATCGGCATCCCAATGCATCGCCCCCCCACACGAACAGGTTCAGCACACGGCCATGCCTCCCCGAAACATTCGCCACGCTTGGGTATGGGCCCTATGGGTGGTGCACAGGGTGTCGGTCCGTCCGTCGGAATGGGTTCTTTGGCTCCGGGCAGCATCTCGAATAGCTTGGCCGGTGGAATGGGCCCCTCGATCGGTGGAGGTATGAGCACCGCTAACATGGCAAACTTTGGTGGTCCTATGAACGGAAACATGGGCATGAGCATCGGCCCACAGGGAATGTCGCCCATGCAAGGTATCGTCACAATGGCAGCCATGGGCCCGATGAACATGAATCCCTCTACCCAGGGAAACCTAGGTGCCGGAGGGAGCATGATGGGTGGTGCTGGTGCGGCATTAATGGGTCCCCCAGTCCTCCCCCAAGGCATGCAACGACCCGACAGAGAGCCAATGATGCAGCCCCACCTACGCGAACCATCCGTCCCCGTCTCTCGTGAAGCGGTGAGTGTGGTGGCCCCCCTCACCGACCAAGCTTATGGCATGCCCCAGAGCCTCCCTCCAAGTTCCACAGGCCCGTTCATGGCCCTCGATAATGCCAGTGTGGCTGCGATCGCTCCCAACATCCCCAACATGCCGCGACAAAGTTCGCAACCTCCGCCACAACAATCACCTGCGCGTCAAGTCCCCGCCCCCCACCGTTCCCCGATGCCGCCCATGCGCAAAATCGGCGAGATTCCTGTCCCCGCACGTACGCCTCCCGTCAACGTACCGCCTATTCCGGGTACGACCCCAGGACAAAAGCTTCCCCCTCACATCGCTTCCCTCAACCCGGCCGTCACCAAGATCTCTTACATACCGTATGTCGTCCCACCGAAACCATCCGACCCGGCAGATGCCACCTCCGACGAAGACAAGAAACCATCCCCCGACGAATCGACCGCCGACACCGACAAGGACAAGGACGGCACGACAGACACCAAACCGCCCGTCAAGATCCAAGATCCCGTCCCGAGACTCACGCCCTCTGAAATTACGACGCTTAAAGGTGCGATGGTGCGCGACTCGGCCTACGAGACGGTGTACCGCGCCAAGCAAGCGAGGATGCTGCAGGAATTACGGACGGCTGGACCCGGTGGAAGATTGGCATGGTGGGACAGGGACTTTGCTGCGAATTTGGGGATCAACCGACGGCCGGATCGGTTCGATGTTCGGTATCCTCGTCCACCGCGAACTGACGGCAGCATGGGAGCAAGGAAAAAAGGCGCGAGGCGGGAGGGTGTTCGCATGTCAGTGCCCTTTTTCTTTCACTTTCCGTGATCACTGAGCCCAATGCGATAGACCGAGGAAATTGCCGCCCGAGTTGGCGGACCGACCTGAGCAGCTCGTGCCGATCCGACTCGAGTTTGACGTGGAGCATCACAAGATGCGCGAGACGTTTGTCTGGAACCTAAACGGTCAGCTTCTTCCACATCTTGCTACCCCCCTCGCTCACCCGTCCTCCAGACCCCGTCATCACCCCCGAAATGTTCGCACAGACCCTAGTCGAGGATTACGCCCTCTCCCCCACCTATCACAGCGTGATCACCAAGTCGATCCAGGAACAATTGAGCGATTTCAAAGCGCATATTGCCAGCATAGACACGGACTGGAAACCACCTACGATCGAGATATCACATCCAGAAGGACCTGGCGCGGAAGAGCAGGACGACTCGGACGTCGAGATCGTGCATCACCCTCGACAGCCTGCTCCCGAGCGCGACGACGATGCCCCCTGCATAGACATGGAGGAGGACGGCGTGATCGTGGGACGGGGGACGCTGGACGACGAGGGGGTGCAATGGTGGGAGTCATGGCGGAAGCGCGCAAAGAAGGAGATGCCGATGCGCATCGTGTCGACCAATCGGCGGAAGAAACGCAAGATTAGTGCCAAGATCGAGGATGGTGACGAGGCGAGCGGGAGCAATGGCAAAGGCAAAGGCAAGGAGAGACCGCGGACGGTGGGCGAGTTTGAGGTGGACGAAGAAAAGGTGCATGAAGACTTGCGGATATTGATCAAGGTGAGGTTGCGTCGTGGTGTCGTTGGCCGGGGCGTTGATCGTGTGCGCGCGTTAGCTTGATATCATCGTGGGGTCGATGAAGCTGGACGATCAGTTCGAGTGGGACCTTGAGAACCAGGATGCATCCCCGGAACAGTTTGCCGATGTGTATGCAAACGAACTGGGTTTGGGTGGGGAGTTCAAGTGAGCATGCGCGATCGAACGATGCGGGTGCGGTGTCTAACGTGTGTCTAGGACCGCCATCGCGCACTGTATACGGGAGCAAGTGCAGGTGTACCAAAAGTCACTCTTCCTCGTGGGCCACCCTGCTGACGGCTCGGCCGTCCAAGACGACGATCTTCGCATGTCCTTCTTACCCAGCCTTACCTCTGCCGCGAGAGCAATGGACCAAGTCCAGTCCTTTACACCCATTCTCAACTACCTCAGTGATGGCGAGGTGGAGCGGAGCGAAAAGGAGCGAGAAAAGGAGCTCACCAAGAGACGGAAACGGAACACGCGAGGTCGTCGTGGTATTGCGCTTCCGGACCGCGAACCCAACCGAACCTACCGTACCCCCGCGATCGGCTTCCCCGAACTGGATCCTGCCACACTTGCTCTAGCCGCTGCTGCGAGCGCTCCCACATCAAGGCGTGCGGCCGCAGCGGCTGCCTCGTTGACGATTGCCAACATGGTAGCGTCGGAGAATGGGACGTCAATCATGCCACTGCAGTTGCCACCGCAGCAGTTGACTCCACAGGTGACGTTGTCGCTGGGCAAGGAGAAGAAACCAAAAGGGTTGTTCAAAGCGCCAGACTATCCTCCTATAATTCTCCGTCCGCGCGCACGCGTGACTGCGCCGACGCAGACGACCGCCGTGGAATCCGCTTCCATGCTGCCCTCGTCGCTGCTCGAAAACGACCCACCCGCGTTGGTCGTGAACCCTCCACCGCCGGATACCAAGGCGATTGCGAAGAAGGCGAGGGAGATTGAGAGGGAAGCGAAAGAAAAAGAGTTTGCGGATGGGCAACATGCCAACGTGATAAACGGTGTTTGGCACTGCTCCAACTGTGGCTGTCCAGAAAGCATCGCGATCGGGCGACGAAAAGGACCTTTGGGAGACAAGTCACAGTGTGGGACGTGTGGTATGTGGGACCGTCTTTATTTTTGAAACACATCAGACTGATGATTGCGTGTGTTCCCTCCCCTTGTCAGGCAAGTTTTGGCATCGACATCGACGCCCGCGGCCGGTTCAGTATAATTCGGATCCACAGTACCATCTGAGTCTGAGAAACGAAGAGGTCGGCAAGACGAGCGCCAAGAAGCGGGGTCGGGCGGCGAATTCGGTGGCTGCGGACGGTGCGGAGACACCGAGCCGGCAAAAATCGGAACTGTGGATCGAAGTGCCGACACGACCGCCTAATTCGGCGACGATACCACCGTCCGAGGACGATAGACCGGTCTCGCCGGTGTCGACGGCATCAAGCGTGTCGGAAGCGCCTCTCGCACAACAACAATCTCTCAAAATCAACGGTGCGAACCAATCCACATCTACTGCACCGCCCCGTCCTTCGACGCCCGACTCCCCACGACACCCGGCAATGGTGAGTTCGAGTTCTCCAGGGGGAGACTTTACTTCGAATGCGAGCGGTGCATACGTGAGCATACACGTTTTCTGACGCGGATGCTATTGATGCTCAAACGTCAAGTGAACAGTCTATACCCGCGTGGTTGTCCGGTGCGATCGTGTCATTGCAGGTCAAGTATCCAGAAGATAAATTTGAGGCGATCTTGCGCAAGCCGTCACCCAGGGCGCCGCCAGAGTGGCGGATAAAGTGTTTGGACTGTCCTGGCAAGGTACGTGTTGGTTCTTGTTCGTGACCGTGAGTTTTTTTGCTGATCCAAGTGACAGTTGTATAATCCCGGACCGGGCGATTCGTTGTCGAATTACGAAGTTCATTTGAAAAACCGGCAACATCGATTACGGGTCGGGAGTCGTACCAAGGGTACATCGTCCTAAAAAGTTCTTGTCCGCTACTTGTTTTTGTGCATCATCACATCCCCCAAAACCACATTCGTATCTCAGACCTCGATAGTCTTTTGGGTATCGTCGTGTTTTTTTTTCTTTGTGTGTCCAAGTTTGCTTTCTTTTTTATATCTCATTGTTCGTTTTCGCCTTTTTTTTCTTCTGTTGCAATTCGATGATCTGAATCTTGCTTGCGATCCCGCTGTGTCGTGTACCTGCTTGTACATACCTTATTATCGTGTTTATCTGCGTTTTCTTCCTTCAAAAATTTAACAAAGTCACTGTTCGTCCGCCGGGTGCGAGCCAGAATTGGGAAGGTGTAGAACTATGCAACCAATTTACCAGATCCGAAACTCCGAATCCATGTGACTGCCTAGTTTTACCAGACTGTCTACCGACGGCTTGCCTCATAGAACGGTCTGGTCACCAGACTAGCGACTGTCAGGGAAAGGTTCAAAGTTGTCCCAGTTACTAGTTTTATAATAAATCGCTGAGAATGCTGATTTAAACTCGATTTCCTAACTACCCCACGATCACCCAAAAGACCTGCAACGATGACGAGCACTGCGACAAACAAGTTGTGGCGACCTGACGCGTCAGATGATCCAAAGAGCAGGCCATCGCTTTTATCGGGCGAGGTGTACAGGCCGGATATACTCGCTGTGATCGAGCGGACGATCGATGAGCTTCGTCCGGCGCTGAGAGAGTTGGGCGATAAGATCCATGGTGAGTGACCTGGACCCCCGTCCTCCGAGGGTGTTGGGTCTGATCCGAACTGCCGGCGCTTTCCATTTCGTGACTCGAAACACTACTACTTACCTACTACTTTGATGATCGTCGACGCTATTGACGATGAAATTATGATGCTATGCTATGATGTGTATAGCTCGGCCTGAACTCAAGTTTGAAGAGCAGTGAGTCCCCCCTATCGATGTCATTCGTCCCACTCACTCACCCCCGGCGTGGCTGGGGTTCACTCGTACAGCTACGCACACGACGAATACACGCAGTTTATGGAGACCCAAGGGTTCGTGGTACAGCGACACTACCTCCTCGACACCGCCTGGGTCGCTACCTACACTCACCACGGCCCTGACGCAGCCGCTCAGGCTCGCCCGCTGGCAGTACTCGGCGTGAACTCGGAGATGGACGCGTTACCCGGGATCGGGCATGCGTGTGGGCATAATCTGATCGGTGTTGCGGGGGTGGCGGTTGCGTGTGCGGTCAAGGCGGCGATGGAGACGTTGGGGATTGATGGGAAGGTGGTTTTGCTTGGGACGCCTGGTGAGCTTTCTTCTTTCTTTTTCCCTGTAAAAAAGAAGAAGGAGGGAGGAATTCGGGACGGTGTAGGAGGTTGGACCGTAGCTAACGAGGTGTCATTTTTTTGGTCAGGTGAAGAGGGCGGTTCTGGCAAGGTACGGTTATTAGAGAAGGGGGCATATGAGGGGTTGGACGTTTGTCTGATGTACGTGTTGTCGTCCTTGATCTGTGGTCCTGTCTCCCCCCTCTCGCCTCCCATCTTCATCTCTCCAGCTTCTCAGAGGCGCAGCTAAATGAGCATGATGTTTCAAACTTCACAGGTGTCACCCCGCGCCGGGCCCACCGCACGCTGCCAGCTTGAGCAGCTCGCTGGCCGTCGTCCAGCGCATGGTGGACTATGCTGGACACACGTAAGGGATACTATCTTTCACATCCCTCACTGCTCACGAATGTTCTGTCATCCCTCGGCTCTATTTCAGTGCACATGCGGGCCTTAGCCCTTGGGAGGGCCAGAATGCCCTCGACGCTGCTGTGCTTGCATACACCAACATCGGACTGTTGCGTCAACAGATCAAGCCCACACATCGCGTGCATGGCGTGTTTGGAGGACAGGATTGGGCACCCAATAGTCTGTGTGATCATTATTGCCTTTGGTCTGACGGTCTCTGAACTCGGTTTTTCCTTACGCCTACCAGTCATTCCTGATCAGGCTTCGATGCAGTGCGTGTTTTCGTTTTCTATTTGGTTCGTTGGATGATGGAGCGGGTAAGTATAGCTGGTATGTTCGTGCGCCGGAGACCAAGGAAGCATTCGAGACGGCTGCTCGGGTCAAAGGATGTTTCGAGTACGCAAACGATCGTTTCCGCGAATGATGTCTGATGGAGGGTTTATCATCCGTCAGGGCGGCAGCGACTGCATCAGGATGCACGATGAACATCAGCTACGAAGCTGTTCGGAACGAGCTCGTTCAGAACAAAGCCCTCGGTAAATATTCTCTCCTGGCCGTGTCTCTTCATCGATCACTTGTCTCATTCCTTCACGCTGGACTAGGCGAAGAGTTTGCAGACGTCTTTCGCAAGCGGTACGGGGACATCGATTACGAGTGGGGTATCGCTGGCGCGTCGACGGACTTCGTGCGTTGATCTCACATTAGCCCATTGTCTTTGAATGTGACGGCTTTGCCTTTGCAGGGGAACGTGTCATACAGTATGCGTGCTCTCCTTGGTCCACCATTGTTAATGATGACAATGTGTTTGTAGTGATGCCTGGCCTGCATCCCGGCTTTTGTACGTTGCCCTTTTTCCTCTCGTGACCTCTCGTGCGTCCTTATGCCGGTGTCCATGACGTATAGCCATACCCACTGTTCCGGGAGGAGGGAACCACACGCGAGAGTTTGCACACGCGGCGTCCACGGACGCTGCTCACGAGGCGTGTTACGACGTGTCCAAGGCCCTGGCCCTCGTAGGTATGAGGGTCTTGACGGACGAGGCGTTCTTGGCAAGGGTGCGTTTTGATTCGTTTGTGAGACCTTGAGGTGCGGACACTGAATCGGGTTCAGGTCAAGGCTGCGTTTCAGGCAGACAAGAAAAAGAGGGGTGATTGAAGGAATCGGCCCGGGAGAGGCAACATGTGCGTTGAGGTGCTAGGGTAAGGGAATGTCAAGATCATGTCGAACCATCGTTACTGGAGACCACTTGAAGTTATGTAAGTTATGGATCTGAGGTCGAAGACTCCAGGAACGTGCTTCTCTGTTATTTTTCTGTATGCACAGTCTCAAATTTGACGCTGTCCGGATTTTCTAGTCGAGAGTCATTTGAAATTCTTTCCTCCTCTCCGCCCTTGCCTACCTTATGTAAGTTTCAACCTGTTTCAACCACATCATAAACGCTGGGGGTGAGGAAGATCAACGGGCATTACAAGTACTTGCCCGTTGATCCACCCCTGGCCATGCCCTTACCCGGCCGTCAATTCCGCAAGATCCACCGACCGCCGTGGACTTTGTGAGGTCCATGCGGCATGTAACTTTTACAACAAATGGGTGGCGTATGTTATTTGGTGTTGATTTATCAGAACGGAGTTTCACCAGTCAACATCTCACTTTACGGTGAAGGACAGTGTATCTAACGAGGACTTGATACATGCCGAGACTTACCGGGTGAAGATGTTCGCGGAACACATCCAAGCACAGGGTGCGTGAGGTGCATGTTGGCGCATGCCACGCCCAGCGGAGCCTGAGCCTTTTAAATTTCATTCTAGGTGGTAACCAGCTCGTCGGAGGTGATCTCCAAGCTGCCATCACTGCTGCCATCGAGGCTGCCATAGCTCCGTTGATGGATGAATTAAATCAACGACTTGACAGGGTTGAGGGGTCAATCGAACGCGTCCGGGAAGACGTGCAGGGTCTGAAAACCGATGTTGGTGAAATGAAGACAGACCTCGGGGAACTTTCTTTGCACGTGTATCAGGTTCGTTCGGGCTCAACGATATTACTTCGTGTATTCACCCCCGCTGTGCATGCGCAGGAATACAATGCAGGTAGAGCAGGCGATGAAGTTATGCCATTCAAGATCATCAAGTTTCCGAATGGCTGCTGGCCAAATAAACCGCCTGTTCGTACTGTTTTCATCCTTCGCGTCGGTACCTGGACTAGCAAGCTCAACTGCATGCCTGCAGCACTCTCTCCCGCCGTTGCATACTCTGCGTGATATTCAGAAATTGAGTGACCAGCACACGAGGGAGTATCACCATCAGTATGGGCTGAGAAGGCCTAAAGAAGTGGCTACTCGTACATCGAATCTCGACATACAGCGGAAGAAAGCTGCCATTGCGCGCCACATTGGAACCTTTCATATGTAGTGGTATTTTATGTAAATTGGGTGGGAGGATGACACTGGCATCCTTCCTTGAGGAGGACGATGACACTACGAACGATCATCTTGTTTCTTTCTTCTCCCACAGGCATCTGCTCTCTCTCTCTCAATACATTAGTGCTGTTCTTCGTCCGTTTAGTGTTTCCGCCTCTCTTGGGAAGCTGGCAGTTTACACTTTTTTTGAGAGTCTAATTCCCTGTGCTTGGTAGTCTCCCTCAGTCCGTCGTGTCGCCCCGACGCTCTAACATCGAACAGTCGACGCAGGAAGGGCGAGTCTGCTGCCACCATCTTCTATTCGTCGAAACGTTTACTGCAATTTTAAGTCTTCTTACTCTCGTTTTCGCCATTATGGGCACTTCGCTTCGGTCCATCGACGCCGTGCCGTTCCTCGTTCACTTTGTCTGCCTGTCGGGCGCCTCTGGCAGTCTGTTTGGTGGCATGTGCAGTGCATTGAGGGTTGAATTAAATCAACGGTTTGACAGGGTTGAGGAGGCAATCGAACACGTTAGGGAAGACTTACAAAGTCTGTCTTTGCATTTCACGTTCAACGATATTACTTCGTGCATTCACTCCCGCTTGGATGCACAGTAATACAATGTAGGAATGGCAGGCGATCGAGACACGCCATTCAAGATCATCAAGTTCCCGAGTGGCCGCTGGCCAAACCAACTACCTGTTGGTACTGTTTTCATCGTCTGCATCAGTGCCGAGACTAGCATACGAGGCAGTATCACAGAGTATCAGCTGAGAAGGCCTAGACAACGGGCTGCTCGTAGAGGGAATGTCAAAATACAGCAGAAGAAAGCTGACATTGCGCGCCACATTGGGTGTAAATTCCCTTGATATGTAGTGGTGTTTTAATAGAGTCGCTGCCTCCTTCGGAAGATTGTGCTCTAGCTAAACAGGTGTTTGCCCGCGGTGTATGTGGCATCGCTCAGGTTCTACACACTTGTTCATGGCCAGATCGCAGTGTAGTGGGATTCCGGGCAGTAAGGCTGCTCAATTTATTGGTGAACCTCATACTCGAAATTTTCAGACTCCGCCTTCTTCGGCACGGGAGCACGACGTCATACGTGTGGCGGCATGATTGACGATGCATGACACCGTAAGCGTTATCGCAAATCCATCAGCCTTTAGATTATCATCAAACTACCATGTCCACTGATGTCGTATGGCGACCCGACACAGATCCGACCAGGCCACCTCTCCTACCAGGTGATGTATACAGACCAGACATCCTTGAAGTGATCGAGCAAACGATCGATTCGCTCCGTCCTCAGTTGAGGGAGTTGAGCGACAAAATACACGGTAAGGGACTTCCACGAGATCACGTCCAGACTCCTTGTCTCGCGACTGATGCATATCTTATGCTACGCCATCAAGCTCACCCCGAGTTGATGTACCAAGAACAGTGCGATCTCGTCTCCCTCACACACTGTGGCGCGATGCTGAGTCCATGACCCCTAGTTATGCCCACAATGTGTATACAGAGTTCCTGGAAGCCCAGGGATGGGTCGTCCAAAAGCACTACCTACTCGAAACCGCTTGGGTAGCCACCTACACACACGGCCAAGGGGGCCGCGTCCTCGGCATCAACTCCGAGATGGACGCGCTCCCCGGGATCGGGCACGCATGCGGCCACAATCTGATCGGTATTTCGGGTGTGGCAGTCGCTTGTGCCGCCAAAGCCGCCATGCAAAAGTTGAACATCGATGGCAAGGTGATCTTGCTCGGGACCCCCGGTAAGCTTCCATTTCAGTTCGTGCATTGATGTTGCTCAAAGCACGTGTAGCTGAGGAGGGTGGCTTTGGCAAGGTTCGATTGTGGGACAAGGGTGCATATGAGGAAATGGACGTTTGTCTCATGTATGACGTCATGTTCGAAAACCAAGTCCTTTTTTCACTGATCTTTTGGCGACATAGGTGTCATCCGGCCCCGGGTCCTCCCTACTCTGTCAGTCTCAGCGGTTGTCTGGCTATGGTTCGGCTCCAAGTGGATTATACGGGAAAAACGTAAGAAAATGATGAGGTATCATTGGTCCATCAATGACCCACCCGGGATTCAGCGCACATGCTGGCTTGAGCCCCTGGGAAGGCAAGAACGCACTGGATGCTGCCGTTCTCGCGTACACGAATATCGGGCTTTTACGCCAGCAAATCAAACCAACACATCGCGTACATGGTGTATTTGGGGGGGAAGATTGGGCTCCGGGTGGTCCGTATTACCTCTGCCTATCTTACCATCACCTCATCTAGCACGCCCAGTGATCCCCGACAACGCTACGGCGAAGTAAGTTCATTCCACCAGCGTCCCATAGGATTTGTTGATGAACACTGTCGAAGATGGTACGTACGTGCACCCCTAACCAAGGAAGTGTATGACACCGCAGATCGCGTTAAAGCATGCTTCCGGTAGGTGGTTCCATCCGAATCTCCTGCCATACTATATCTTTTCAGAGCTGCCGCTGCTGCCACTGGCACCGACATCGCCTTCACCAGTGAATCTGTGGCAAATGAAATCGTGCAGAACAAGGCACTCGGTAAGCTAGTAGACTGCTTCACCCCCCCATCTTACGAACACGATGGTATCAGGCGCAGAGCTTGCAGATGTCGTCCGAAAGCGGTACGGGGATATCGACTACGAGTGGGGTATTTCGAGTGCATCCACGGATTTCGTAAGTCGTACCAAGATGACTTATGGGGTGATAAACTTAAACTCAAGGGATCTCACAGGGAAATATCACCTACTGTATGCTCGTTCTTTTTCTTCCATACGCTGTTTACTGATGGGTGTCAGTAATGCCTGCACTCCACCCTGGATTTTGTATGTACATGGTCCCCTTGATGTCTTTGAGGAGACGTCTCTGACGAGCGTTCGACGCCACTATTTACGGTTAAACTTGTAGCCATCCCCAGTGTACCTGGAGGGGGAAACCATACCAGAGAGTTTGCAGCAGCAGCAGCCACCGACATCGCTCACGAAGCATGTTATACCGTGTCCAAGGCGCTCGCACATGTAGGTATGAGGGTGGTTACGGACGGGGCGTTCTTGGAGCAGGTAGGCGTAATACCGTGCTGCACGATCGAGTCGAGTCGTTCGTTGCTAACTCGTGACCGACTCGGATCTAGGTCAAGCTTGCATTCGAAGAAGACAAGAAATCGAGAGATCTCTAAACTTGTAGGCGTTGGGGGAGGGTCAGGCGTGAGGAAGTTGTAATGATACACTGACGCAGTACTGTTTCTTTTGTACAATATCTCAAAACAATGAACTGACACACAGTATAAACCTAACGAAGCTACCCCGTGCGCACAAGTGGCATCGGCGAAGTTCTTGCTCGAGTAATCCGGTCAACGACAGCTGGTTACATTTGCGACTTGCAAAGAGTGTGTGGAAAAATAGTAGAGACGACCATCCCGAGCCAGGAGCTCCAGACCGACCAACTCGGTCCTCAATCCCAACCATACTTTTCTTGGAGCGCCGAGGCTCAGTGACGAGATGCAGACTCAGATGGATCATCGAGTATTCATGCGACCGAAGACGACCCGTGATGGAATGTTTCCCCGCACTGAAACGAAGAAGGATGGGATGGATTACGATGCGTTACGCATCGTTATCACCTCGGACGCAGTCCAGTCCGCGGGGGGAACAGCACATTTCATCCCCCAACAGAGGCGAAAAAAAAGAGCGCGAAGGCTGAGCGCTAAGTGATAGGGGACATTGGAACTAGTCTGTCGAAGGAAAACCATCGTCGAGGGAGAATACAAGCTCGTAGAAGAGGCAAACTTTACATTCAAGTTGGACAGTGCCATGTTTCCGCACGCATGAGCGGCGATAGTGTCGCCACATTGTGTCAATCATTGCACCACGGTGCACTTCAAGAGGGGTCGGAGCGGCGACGGCGAGGCCAGCCAGCGTAGCGATGAAAACGAGGATGGTGGTGATGGAGAGCATCAGCATGCCGACCCGAACGTGACTTTCCTCGAGGGAGGGAGATTGATCCTAAAGGACATATCCTGATGGGTTTTATACCATTTGACCTCATGCTGCGGCGTAGAGCGAAAAAGCACTTCGTTTGGTCATCTTATTACCGAAACATACGTGGTTCTTGGGACTCGAGCTTCTAGCTCATATGACACTGGCGGGATGT
>JBBPRF010000819.1:0-14795 GCA_038092875.1 Lanmaoa pseudosensibilis | reverse complement strand
GGCAAAGGCAGAGGCAAATTGTGGGCCTCAGTCGGAAATGACCTTGTCGTAAAGGCCGAAGCGGAGGTAAACTTTGTGGAAAAAGAGGGAGGCTACTCCCTTGGCGGTGATGGATTTCTTCATGGGGCAAAGAATCACCCCCTTAGTAAGCCCATGGTCTACCACGACCAGGAGGGAATCAAAGGAAGAGGATTCGGGAAGATCCGTGATAAGATCACACGAGATCTGCTGGAAGGGGCGAAAGGCAGAGGATTTGATCAGGGTGAGCAGAGGTACGGTGGGATGAGTATTGGATTTATTTTGCTGGCAAATGGCACAGCCTTCAACGTAACGACGCACATGGCTGGCAAGGCCAGGCCACCAGAATTCGGTGGAGACGAGTTGCTGGGTTTTCAGAAAGCCGGGGTGACCAGCGGTTTTGTGGTCATGACATCGGCGGAGAATAGACCTGCGTAAGTCCCCGGAGTCCGGAATGTATACGCGGCCCTTGTACATCAGAACAGAGCCTTCCATTTGCCAATCAGACAAACGGGAGCAGAAGGCAGCAGGGATATCTTCGTTGATAGATTGGAGACGTTGGAGGATGAGGGGATCACCAGCAGAGGCTGCTGCGACCTTGTCAGCGAGGGCAGTGTCAATGGCACGGACGAAGATAGATGGGGGAAGGAGAGTGACGGCCTGGTTATCAGGATCTGACCGGGGGAAGTGATCGCAGCGGCGGGAGAGGGCGTCAGGGCCTGTGAGGTGAGACCCGGGAACGTGGATCATCTTTAGATCGAAGTCTGCCAGGTCAAGAAGCCAACGGGCCTGGCGGCGGTTGAGAGCTTGTGGTGATCAGAAGTACATCAGGTTTTTGTGATCAGTGAAGACCTGAACGGGGAACTGAGATCCGTGGAGATAATGTCTTCACGATTTGAGGGCACGGATGACCGCAAGCAATTCACGATCATAGATGTCGTAGTTTCATTCCATGGGGGACAAGGACTGCGACAGATAGGAACAAGGATGCCAATCTCCATTGGAGTCGGCTTGCAAGAGAATTCCTCCGGTGGCGTTCCGTGAGGCATCAGTGGTGATGGCAAAGGGGGTGGCAAGGTCCAGCATGTGTAATACTGGTTCAGAGAGGAAGAGGCGTTTCAGGGTGGAGAACACTTCTTGACACGTGGGGGTCCAAGACCAGGGGAGTGATTTCTTAGTGAGGTCGATCAAGGGGTGAGCGATATTAGAATAGCTCAGGATAAAGCGATGGTAGAAATTGGCAAAGCCAAGGAAGGAGCGAACTTCCTTGACCGTCGTGGGTATGGGCCACGAGGAGATGCCCTCGAGTTTGACGGGGTCCATGGCGAGTTCGCCGGGTTTGACGATAAGGCCAAGATAGTCAACCTTGGTGGTAGCGAATTTGCATTTCTCCAGTTTGAGATGGAGATCGAGTTCAGTCATACGTTGGAGGACATGCTTCGTGCGTTCCTTGTGGGTTTTTTCATCGGGGGAGAAGATAAGAAGGTCGTCCATATAGATCACGAGCCATCCTTCTGCAATCATATCGTGGAAGGAGTCATTCATGAACCATTGAAATGTGGCGGGGGAGTTACAGAGACCGAAGAACATTACCGTGGGTTCGAACAGTCCTTTGTGGGTAATGAACGCCGCTTTCCATTGATGGCCGTCCTTGATGTGGACGTTGTTGTATCCCCAGCGGACATTGAACTTGGTGAAGACTTTGGCATCCTTCAATTTGTTGATAAGGTCGGAGATCAAGGGCAGGGGGTAGGCGTCTCGAACGGTATGTTCGTTGATGTATCGGTAGTCTTGGCATGGGCGTAGTCCTCCGTCCTTCTTTTTGACGAAGAAGAAGGGTGAGGCTTGGGGGGAGTTTGAGGGTCGGATCTTTCCTGCGGTGAGGTTCTCGTCCAGGAAGGCTTCTGTGGTGGTGCGTTTTTTGGGGGTTAAGGGATAGAGTTTCCCTATCTTCGAAGTGAACCCTTCTTTGAGATTTATCTCATGGTCGTAGGGTCTAGAGGGGGGAACATGGTCGGTTGCTTCTTTTGAGAAGACCAAGGCGAATTCGGAGTATGCCAGGGGAAGTGTGGTTTTGGGTTTATCTTTCCCGGCGGAGATGGCGAGTTCCGTGGCTTGAGTAAGCCTGGCAACTCAGGCAGAACCAAGAGGGGCGTAGCGAGATCCGAACCAAATGGTCCGGTACAGGGCACGGTTGCCCATAGCATGGGAGAGAAATTGGTTTTCTTCCTCCCATCCATTGTAGGAGAAGAGTTTCTCTTGTTCGGTGGCAAAGACGTTGACATGGCGAGGAGGTGCAGGAGGTGGTACCCAGTAATGGATATCGTGTCGCTTGACATCGGCGACATGCGAGGCGTAAAGTTCTTTTGACTGATCAGATGTTTCCGCGATGGAGATGTTTCGCTTGGTCCAGTCGATCTGGGGATTTACGGTGGAGAGCCAGGGAGTTCCGAGGATGATGTTATCTTTGAGGGACATGAGGTGGAAGAGAACGCGGTGGGTGATGCCTTCTATATTAATAAAGAGAGTTACACCGTGTCAGATATCGCCGCTTTTATTGTAGGAGCTGTCCACGTTCTGGGCTCGGAGGGGTTCCTTGAGTTTTTTGATGGGGAAAGAGTTCTTCTTGGCGAAGTCCCAATCCATGCAGTTGATGCTTGCCCCACTATCGATGAGGGCATGAGTGTCGATGACTTTGAGCATGTGCGAGGGTACGATGACTTGAACAGCGATTTCTATTGCCTTAGTTACAAGAGATGATACGGTTACACCACTATGGGGAGAAGGGGAGTCTGGCGTCAAAGCAGATCCCCGATTCAAAAATCCGAAAGAAAAGATACATGACGAACATTTTCTTCATTGTCATCGTCCTCAACCTCTTCAAGCTTCGGAAGCGTCTCTTCTTCAACCTTATTGACGCGCTTGTTCCTCGGCTTTTTGGCGAAGGCGGAACACTTGAGGGACGTGTGTCCCAGTTTACGGCAGCGGAAGCAGAGGCCTTCCTTGCGGCAACGTTGGCGTTCCACATCGGTCAGCTTGCTTACCTGGATGGCATCAACATCCATGGCATTAGGGTCCTTGGTGGGGGCGGAGGAATTTCTAGGGGAAAAGGAAGAGTAACCGCCCAAAGGTTTCTTGTTAACCTGGGCGATTTCGCGAGTGCGGTCCCACTGAGCTTGGAAGTGGACGGCTTTGTTATACCAGGAGTCAACGGTGGTGGGGACAGTGTCCATTCCCATGATCTTGGTCATGAGCGCGGGGGGAATACCGGAGGCGAAGTATCAGATCAGGATGTTTTCATCCTTGATCTGGGTGAGGGCGACTTTGTTTTTGAACTCAGATATGTAGTTCATCAGGGTGGTGGCACGGGGTTCGTCCTTCTTAGGGACAACGCGGGTGGTGAAAAGCCAGGCAACAGCATTGCCGACGGTGTCATGGTGTTCAAACGCCTTTTTAAAGGCTGTTTTGAAATCTGGGAAGGTCCCGAGGTTAGCCGGGGTCTGGGTCAAGGCAGTTTGGCGGAAAGTTCCGGCCCATGTGCGTGCGGATCCTTCCGTCATATGCGAAAGGGCAAAGGCGACCTTCTTGGCATCGGTGTTGTACACGTCGACGTTGACCAAAAGGTAGGTTTCTACGGTGTTGAGCCATTCGACGGCTCGGTCATAGGATCCATCAAAGGCCTTGGGCACTCCGAGGCAAAGTTCAATGGGTTTCGAGGACATAGCGGGTTTCGGTGGTGGTAGGTGCGGGGAAGGGAGTTGGAAGAGAGGAGAACGTTGTACGGGAGTAGGGGATGGTGGAGTGGGCTCGCGAGGGATGGAGAGCGAGTGAGAGAGCTGATGGAAAAGTTGAGTATCTTCAAGCGTTTCTTCCCATGAGGGTAGGGTGAGGTCGGAGGTGAAGAGGTCAAAGGGGCGGTCGTCCTCCTCGGTAGTATCCTCGGAGGTGGAGTCAGGCGGGGGTGCGGGGCGACGAGGTCGCCAACAGGGATTGGAGGGGAGTCTGTTATGCTCGACCCGGGTAGGATCGAACGTAGCCCTTGAAGGCGTAGGGAGGTCCTAAGTGTCGAGTGTTTGAAGGTATTCCACGGATGCGTAAGCGATCACGTGGCATGGGGGAATCCACTGGCATGTGATGTGACCTAGTGGCGAAGTGAGTCGTCCAGTGATCGAGCACGAAGTGACAACATAGGCACGGAGTACGGATGCGCTAAGGCAATACCGACCGTCCTCGGGTTCAAGGGATCTACGGTCGCAAAGGCGAACGCGTAGCGGGCGAAGAGACAAGGGACGAAGGGATGGAGGTACAAGGACCTTGTCGATTGCAGAGATTGCTAGGTAAGACAAGGGAGGTCTAAGCTAGGGATCTCTACTGTGAGAGCGCAGGTATTTATACGTAAGGGATCCGCGCACGGACCATGAGAAAGGAGAACTAAGTATGGTAAGTGGAAAAGGGTGACGCGTCGTATGATAACGGCAGCCAATGAGAAGACGACGCGTCATTAGAATTACAAATGGAAACGCGGAAATGAAATGCGCAGTCGATGGCGTCATGACTGCGGACTGCGGAGTCACGTGATAGAAACGGCAGTTGCTGACTGGATAAGGTCACATGAGGCGAAGTGAAAGAAAAGCGTACGAGGCGGGAGTCGAACGAGCGACTCGTAGGAATACAGCGTATAGCTAATGAAGATTAGGAAAAGAAAAGGTAGTCCGAGACGAATCGTAACACTGTAACTATTTAGTGGTCTTAGTCATACCAATGTATTCTGCTTCTGTGGAAGAAAGTGTCACCTGACGTTGTCATCTACTTAGCCATGAAACAATGCCATTGTCTAAGAAGATGGTGTAACCAGTGGTAGAACATGATGTTTCAATGTCACCAGCCCAATCAGTATCAGAATAAGCAACCAAACCATTTTGGTTACCCATCACAGAGTAATGAATGCAGAGCTCTGTAGTAGAGGAAAGATAGCACACTATATAGAGTGCCTTCTGCAAATGTTCTTCCAATGGATTGGAAGAATACTGCAACATCTTGATAACTGCATAGGTGATATCTGGTTTTGTTCCTAGCATGATATATAACAGTGATCCAATGACTGACTGATAATGACTGTGGAGTGATGGATTGGATTCAGCATTGGAAGGTCTCGGATTATATCTGGTAGGAAGAGGAACAAAGACTGGTTTACAATTCTCCTGTGAAAATTGTTTGGCGACTTTCTCCACATAGTGGGTTTGATCAAGAGTAATCGTTTTATGTTTATGATCTTGTGTAATTCTCATACCTAGGTATTCCTTAGCTTCACCAAGATCTCTTGATTTCCATCATTTCATAAACAATTTCTTATGTTCGAGAAGTTTGGTTTTGTTACTACCCATAAAAAGAGCATCATTAACATAAATGAGAAGAATGATGATCTCATCACCTATAATCTTAAAATAAGTTCCAGGATCACTTATAGATTACTGGAATCCCATTTGTTCCAAACTCTTGTGAAGCTGCTTGTTCCACTGTAGGGTGGCTTGCTTAAGGCCATAGATTGCCCAATGGAGTTGACAGACTTTGTTCTCTTGACCCTTTGCTACGAAGCCTTCTGGTTGGTCCATGTAGATTTCTTCATGTAATTCTCTGAAAAGAAAGGCAGTTTTGACATCAAGAGCTTTGATTTCCCAATCATGAAGTGCTGCCAAAGATAGAAGTAATCGCAAGGTTGCAAACCTTGCTACTGGAGAGAAGGTTTCTTCATAGTCTATTCCGGAAACCTGTGTAAATCCTTTAGCGACAAATCAAGCTTTCTTTTGACCATCAGATTTAACAGCAAATACCCTTCTCCCTTTGATGGGTTGACATCCCTGAGGTAGGTCAACCAGAGTCCATATCTTGCGCTCATAAAGAGATTTGATTTCTTCTTTCATGGCATCTTTCCATAACTTCTATTCAAATGGTCCAAGTTTCAGTACGTCTTGGTACTGCTTGGGAACAGATGAAGTGTCAACAGCCATAAACATGTGGTGATGAATCCACAATGAACTATACATCTGACCAAGATCATCTTGTTCATTGGTTGGTGTCTTTGGTTCTGAGAGAGTATCCATGAGTTCTGTCTCCTCCTGAATTGTATCGAGACCTTGTTTGAGCAATTTCTCAATCTCTATGGGAGTTTTATTTCCATAGGCATTATCTGATAAGATCCAGGATACGGGTACTTGAGTAGATCATCATTGTTCAACAGGTGGTCTGAAAGTAGAGCATTTCTCAGTAGTAGGATGATATTGATGAGGATGAATACAAAATTCAGGTAGAGATTCTGATGGATTCTGATGAGGTGGTAACCAGACTTGAGGTGAAGTTCCCGAAGAAAGTTCTCTCTCCTCTTCAGGAGGTGAATCTGAAACCAAGAAGCGTTTATGATGATGTAAATCTGTAGGAGAAGATCTAATCTGCTTTGAGTCAGGTTTATCTCTTTTAGTACCAGGACGTATAGGAGAGGTATGATAAGATGGTGGATCATTATTACTTGATTCAGGTAAATCAAAGAAGAGAGGAGATAGAGCGAGTGGTCTCCAAGCTTTTTATTCTGATGGCTGTGATTGGTTAAATAAATGAAAAGATGGAAAGGTATTCCCTGATCCATGTCCAAGATCAGGAGACTGTGGTGGATTGGAATATTGACCAGGGTGTCCAATTGGATGAGAAATCAATGGTATTGGTATATGTGTATCTTGAGAAGATTCTGGTTTCTCCTGAGATGGTGATTCTGCAGGATCATCATTTGCTGTGGGGCTTTCATCTTCAACTGGAATAGGGGTTGGTCTGTCTTCTTGACTTCTGGAACAGTTAGGAAAGATGTTCTCATCAAATATAGCATTTGTAGAAATGAACACTCATCTCCGTGATTGTGACCAAAAACAGTAGCCTTTGATGTTAGGTTCATATCCAATGAAAATTATCTCCTCAGATTTGGGAGACAACTTATCCTTCCTTTGTTCTGGTGGAATGAAGACATAAGCAAGAGTGCCAAATACCTTGAAGTATGAAACATTGAGTTTATCTCCATTGAATTGTTCAATGGGTGTTTTCCACTGGTGACAACGCATTGGTTGGCAGTTATAAATATGCAATGCCGTTTCAACAGCATCTTGCCAAAAAGACTTCAGAAGACATGTGTGCTGCTGAATTGCTTCAGCTTTCTTGAGAAGAGTTCAATTGAACCTCTCAGCTTGTCCATTCTGCTGAGGAGTATAGGGAACAGAGGTCTGGTGCATAACACCGCTAGAAGAGAAGAATGATTGAAATTCCTGTCCCAGATATTCCCCCCCTTGGTCAGAATATACAGAGGTGAGTGAATGACCAGTAAAGGTCTGAGCTCAAAACACCATGTTCTGGAAGTGCTGAGTGACAGCATCTTCATTACAAATAAATGCAACAAGCACATAACCAGAGTAATCGTCAATGAAAGTTAGAATGTATTGTGCACGTGATCATGGTTCAACAGACATTGGACTGATGACATCTGTATGAACCAGTCCTAAAGGATGTGTGGCATGCTTCTGAGAGGAAATGAATGGCCTATCATGTATTTTTCCCAGGGCACAGCCCTTACAGGAAGAATCATCAATACCAGACAAATTAATTGGAGGGATATCTTTAACCATTTTGTTGGCTTGACGTAGTGCATTCTTTGAAGGATGACCCATCCTTTGATGCCATAGATGATAAGAATCATCAGATCCTGACAAAAAGAAGATAAGACCATTTATTGGAGTAATTGATCATGACTGAATCCAATGAAGGTTATTACTTGGACACAAGGCAGATGCCTGCATGACCAAGTCTCCCTTTGCATTCCAGATACTGGACGTCTTGCTATCAATTTCGCACCTATAGCCTTGGCTTGTGAGTGAGGAAATTGATATCAAGTGGTGAGTGGCATCTGGAGTATACCATACTTCCTGCAATACCATTGGCTTCTTCATAGAACCTTGTTGCTGAATAATAACTTTGCCAGGACCACACATGGGAATCTTTTGTCTGCTTGCAACCTTAGCATAGTGAACTCTAGATCCAATGTGAGAAAAATCATCTTTAAAAGGTGAAAGATGATCAGTACAACCACTGTCAAACATCCAGTGGTCTCTGGCAAAGTTTGAGTCAGAATCTCCTCCTAGCGCAAAAGCACTGTGATAATAGTCAAGCATATCATCATT
The DNA here is from genome assembly GCA_038092875.1 of Lanmaoa pseudosensibilis. Classification (NCBI taxonomy): domain Eukaryota; kingdom Fungi; phylum Basidiomycota; class Agaricomycetes; order Boletales; family Boletaceae; genus Lanmaoa; species Lanmaoa pseudosensibilis. The sequence goes on along the minus strand of JBBPRF010000819.1, from coordinate 6,564 downwards.
GTCATAACCGTCTAGTACAGCATTACTGGAGTACTGCAACCTTGGACCTATGTACTGTGGTTGTTCCACAGGTATCTCTCCAATAGAAGGCACAGGGAGCAAGGCTGATGCATGATCAATGTGATCTACATTCCCAAAAGATAAAACATTAGAAATGAGTCCACCAAGTGACAAAGTCACCTTCTTCTTCTTCTCTCTCCTTTTCCCCTTAAACACAGTTGAAGACTTCTCAGAAGGGGGATTCTCCAAAGAAGTCCCTTCAAAAGTGTATGGTGGAAGGACCGGCCATGTCTGCGTTCATCCCATTATCCTCTTCCATCTGCCATTCTGGATCTGCAATGATGCTGCTGGTATCTTCCATCTTGAAGTCATCTTCTAAATGATCCACAAATCTAAGAGTGGGATTGATGAATTTTTCTTTGACAGGGTCTTCCTGTATGACTTCATTGGTAAATCCAATAACCTCATTAGCTCTTCCTTTTCCCTTATCCTGCTTCTGCTTCTGAGCCCACACCTTGTTCTGCTTACCATTTGGCTTGTTAGGCTGACTTGGACCCTTCTTTTTCTGAGAAGGTCTGGCAGATTGCTGCTGTTGGTAGGGTTGGTAACTGCTACCCTGACCTTGATATGGCAGCTTTTGGTAAAAAGGATTCTGGTTCCTCCATTGGTTTTGCTATGGAGGACCGTGCCATATTACATCAGTTTTGTTGGCAGAACTATCTTTGGATTCCATATTGGAAATCCTGGCAGCAAGAGGCTTAGAGTGGCAGGTGGAGCGAAGGTTGACTTCAGACAATATATGCTTGGTAATGTTGTCCATATTGAAATCAGCTTTAGCAACAGTAGCAGTAAGGGTGGAGGAAAGAGTGTGGAAGTCGTCAGAAAGTAGGGTAAGCGTTAGCATTGCCCTAAAGTTCTGTGGAAGATTAAGACCAGCAGCCTGAAGCTGTGTAAACAGCTGAGTGACATGGCTAATGTCTTGAGTAGCAGACTTGATGTGGATATGAGAATGAGCGATGGTGTGGAAGAGTTAGAATTGGCCAGTAAGACCAGCGGTTCCAAAGAGGCTAGCAAGCTTTTCCCATAGGGCTTTGGCAGGCAATATAGGATTAGCTGGAGCAGCCCAGTCCTCCTGGACATGACTGATCAGTGAGTCATTGATAGTGGATGCAATGAAACCATTGATTTGCTTATTTAACAGCTTCCACTTAGCTTCATCAGCAGCATCAGCCATATTAGTGAAGAGCAAGATTCCATTGATCATTCCCCAGACAGAATACATCTGGAGAGTGGAGTGAAGACAAATGACCCAAGTGCTGTAGTTGGATTGGCCAACATGGAGAGGAATACAACCCATGGTGGCGGAATTGATTTTGAGTTTGGTGGAAGTGGAAAGAGCGGTCATTGTGATAAATCAGAGGAGATCTGCAAAGACATCATCAGCAAAGAATGATTCAAGAACCAATGAGATAAAAGAGAAGGAAGTAGAATCAAACAAATTTCCCAAGTCCATTGGCACAATTTGTAATACCTTTTTCCTTTTCTAGACTTTCTGAGCCATTGCTTCCGACAATCATCCTTTGTCAAGCGTCGAGATGATAAATGTGTATTTCTCAATCTACTTGAAATCGGCAAGAGGGTAAGTGATTCAAAATCTTCGAACCACAAGCTTGAAAAATAATGCAGATTCCCAATGTAAACATTGGAAATGAATCCTTCTTGTACACAGATGTCAAAATTGTCACAAGAATGATAAGGATAAATAAAACCAGAGAAAGGATTGAACTCTAGAAAATTGTTATAGGTAAAAAGGAAATTGGAATTATACACAAAGGAGAAACCAAGAGGAAATGGCCAAGTAAGAGGAAGAGGCATATCATGAAGGAATTTAAGACTGCTTGCGAATTCTTCTATGTCTTTCACCTTCCTCTGCAGCTTTTCAATGGATTCTTTGTCTAGCTCTCTGCACAGCTCCATTATATGTTATGTGAAGCATGCGAGAACGGGGAGTGGGGCTATGAAGATTCTCAATCTTTTGTTATGTGAAGCATGTGAGAACGGGGATACTCCTATGGAGTAGCACTAGTTGGGAAATACTCATGAAGAGACCAACGTCCACTAGCCTACAAGGGCAAGGAGTTCAAGAACAAGAAAGTCAAGTGAGGATCAACTTAAAACTTAAGGTTCAAGGTGGTTCAAGAATATGCTTGTATTGCATAGATCAAGAATGAGGTACATGGATGGTAAGTGGATGGTTTATATAGTATCAACCAGTGTGCACAGACCAAGAGATAAGAAAGATATAAATGGAAAGGAAACTCATAGAATCATATGGAAGATGGGGAAGACTTGCTGTTGTGAGAGAAACAGCTGAGGAGGTGTGAGTCCAAAGATAAGACTAACAAAAGAGGCAAAGGAAGTGTGGAGAAGAGGCATTTGTGAGAAGAATATAGGTGGCATAGGGCCAACTAGAGGTACCTCTCCAAGTTGTACAAGTACCTTGTAAAAGGAAAAGGAGAAGACAAGAAGAAAGAAGGAAAATTGTAACATTATCCCTGTCGAACAATCGAACCCCTGGTTCAAGAATAAATCCTCCGATTCTCCATGGCTTAGACTCCTGGAATAGAAGGTCCTCCATAGATAGCCATTGACTGGGAGACAGATAGACATTTGTGTGGACAGTCACCCACAAGGTGACCAGGCATATCACAAACTCTACAGTTTCAGTGGGGGCAGAATCGGTCAGTGTGACCCCAGTTGCAACAATAGTTGCATTGTTGTATAAGACAAGATTGGGCAAGATAACTCAGGGCCTGGATATGGCAGTGAGGGCAGTGATATTCGGAACATTTGTGCTGATAGTGATCCAGATGATGACGGTGGTAGCATTCCATGGATGGGGAGGATGGTCTAAGTTGTATATGATCTGGTGTTGGAAGAACCTGGGTAGGGGAAGAAAGGGATTGGTGACTGCCATGGAGCTGAAATATCTGGGGGGTTTTGTGAGGGACAGGAATGATATTGGTTGGGTGAAGAGCATTGTTGGGTTCTGAGGAGGTATCTTGCTCATCATCAGAGGCAACAAGAGTTGGGGTGGCGGAGTGAGGAGGAGATGAGAGTCTGGTGGCGAGGGAAAGGACAGGAGCTGGAACAGAAAGAGGTTCTTGTTCAGGGGTAAGATGAATCAAAGAATTTGTAGGGCTAAGAACATCATCTAGTCGTTGCAAATACAAATCACACTGGTCTTGGGGAAGAGAAAGATATACATGGCAGAAGGAGGGATAAATGATGGGAGGAGGGAGAGCGGTAATGAATGTTTCAAAGCCATGACTGTGAAGAGTGTTGATGAGGTGATGAAATACATCCCCTAAGGCAAAATAAAGAGTGGTGTTTGAAGATTCAGCTGCATTGATCAACAGCTGAGTTCTAGAGACTTCATGGTAGGTGCAGATGAGGTCTTGGCTGATGGTGTCTTCATGGAAGAGGTGATCTTCTTCAATGTTTTGGAGGATAACGGGAGAGTTGAGGACTGCAGTGTAAAGTGAGTGGATCCCATGTGTGGGCAAGAGCGAAGGATATACATATCTAATACGCAAGGAAGACAACAGGTTGGAAGACAAAGATAAGGGGGATGAGGTGACAGACAAGGATAAAGATGACATGGTGGTAGAAATCAATGGGGAAAAGGAACATACAATGGAGTTTGGGCTCAGGCAGGAGATACTCATAGAGAGACCATTGACTGACTGATGACCCAACTTAAAGACAGTGCTTCTGTTTATAAGCTGTAAGGATGGTGGGAGCATGGTGGAGGTTGGCCTTGGGTTCCCAGGTATTTTTGGATGATGGATAGCTTTTCCATGTGGTCAGATACTGGCGACATGATTGGGGATCTTTGTGAGCTATAATTGCTTCAACTTCCCATTCTTCTTCATTATCTATGACATCAGGAGGTGGAGATAGGAACGCTGGACCATATGCTTCATTGGTGTAATAAGAAGATAGAAGTGAGGCATGGAAAACATTATGTATCTTCCACATAGATGGAAGGTGGAGTTTGTAGGTTAGGGGGGAAAGAACCTGGGTAATGTCGAAGGGACCGTGGTGTTTGGAGGCAAGTTTTCATGAGGGATAATTGAGATGAAGATGAGTGGCTTCAAGCCAAACCTTATCACCTACTTTCCATGGTATGAAGTGGCTGGTTGTTCAGGTTGACATGAGTTTTTGTGCTGATTCATGAGCTGCCAAGGCTTCTTTTCTGGCTTCATCAAGGGAGGAGAGTTATGCTTCTAGAGCAGGGAGAAAGGTTTTTCCCAGAGGGGGGTATGAACGTGGGTCATAACCATAGAGAGCGAGAAAGGGGATTTTGTTATGCTGGAGCACAGCTTCTAGCTATAGCGACCACTTATAGGAGTAGGTCAAAGTCTTGTAGAGTGAATAGAGATCTCAGCACTTAAAATCACAATCTATAAGGCTGGAAGACTAGAAACTACACTTGGATTGTGTAGAACTAGCTAAGGGATAGTAGTACAAGGGCAGTGTATTTATAGGGTTAGCTGTGGAGCATGGACCAAGCAGTGTGCCACAGCAAACTACTGAAAGGGGAAACAAAGGGAGTCCACAGAGGGGAAAACCCTTGAAAGGAAAGAGGCTGTCCATTTGAAAGTTCTCAAAGGGGAAATCAGTACTCAAGAACCAAGCTATCAAAAAGGCTGTAGGTGAAGTCTAGGTTGAGATGCATGAGAGAGAAACAGAAAGGAGAACGGTTCTCATCAATGCCATATGGAAAGTTTGTAACAGAGAGTGGTGAAGTTGACTAGAGGCTGCAATGATCTGAAGGAAGGTGAATTGATGTTGCTGATGTTCCTCGATATCCTTGTGGTGATTCCTGAGAATGGTATGGCCAATCTCGGGATGCTAACAGTATTGCCCTTGCTTTAGAGAGCAATGGCAAATAGAACAAGGAAGTTCAAAAGGGATGGCATCGTAGTTCTGGTAGGTAGAATGTGGGATCGGATGGTTTACCTTGTGCAACAATTCTGTATGAAGCACAGCATGTAATGAGTATTCCATGTTACCAATCTGATTAGTGAACTGAAGATGAAAATTATCCATCTCATGCATGAAAAGCAGTTCACTAGCCTCCACAATGACCTTGATCATGTCTCCATGAGTCAAGATCTTGCTACTGGTTACGATGTAATCAAAGGCAGATGCAACCATCAACATTAAAGTTGACAGTCCAGTAATCAACCAAGAACCCATGTGCATGACATTAGATGGCATCAGTGAATTCAAAAGATGAATGTCAAAGTGTCAATGTAGGGCTCATAACCTATTGGAAGTAAAGACTTCCAATAGCACAGGAACAAGAAGGGATGAACACTTGATGGGAGGCTCACCAAGTATTAGGGTAGTTGGTTGATAATCAAGGGTGAAGCTGAGTAGCTGTGCTTCTGATATTGATGTGGAACAGGAATGAAGAGAGGATTCTTCATTAGAGGAAGAAGGGCAGTAAGGTCCTTCTTATATACAGACAGGATGTGTTTGTACCTGTGTACTGTATAGTAACTATATGAGGTATATCATGGAATGTTGTAGAACATTATAGAACAAGAAGAAAGATAAGGTGAGATAGTAAGAATAGTATCCAATAGGAACAATAGCTCTTATCAGAAGAGCACTGCTTCTTATCTATAGTGTAATATGAATAGCATAAGCCTGAAATAACAGCTGACCTATGAAGACATGGTCTAGATTGTGTTACATGATGATGTCATGTGATCAGGCCTAGAATCTGGTTATGTAATAAAAGATCAGAAATAGAATACCAGATTCTCAACACTTCTCCTCACTGTTCAGATTATGATGGTTTGAATCATAGGAGTTGAAGAGCCTTTCTTTTATCTTCAAACTTCTGTTTGCCCAAGTTCTTCATAAAGAGATCCACAAATTGTTCATTTGTTGGAACATAGTAAAGTTTGACTTCTCCAAACTCTACAGCTTCTCGTATGAAGTGATCAGGAATATGAACATGTTTGGTACATCCTTCCTGTGCAGGGTTAGAAGCAAGGGATATTGTGCCTTGGTTATTGACACATAAAGGGATAGGGCTGAGATGAAATTCTAATTCTCTGTAGAGATTTCAGATCCACTGTATGTTACGCTCGACCCGGGTAGGATCAGATGTAGCCCTTGAAGGCGTAGGGAGGTCCTAAGTGGCGAAGGTTCGAGTGTATTCCACGAACGCGTAAGCGATCACGTGGCGCAGGGGAATCCACTGGCACGTGATGTGACCAAGTGGCGAAGTGAGTCGTCCAGCGATCGAGTGCGAAGTAACGACGTAGGCATGGAGTACGGATGCGCTAAGGCAATACCGACCGTCCTCAGTTCAAGGGATCTACGGTCGTAAAGACGAACGCGTAGCGGGCGAAGGGAGACAAGGGACGAAGGAGCGGAGGTATAAGGACCTTGTCGATTGCAGAGATTTCTAGGTAAGACAAGGGAGGTCTAAGCTAGGGATCTCTACTGCGAGAGCGCAGGTATTTATACGTAGGGGATCTG
>JBBPRF010000818.1:0-14810 GCA_038092875.1 Lanmaoa pseudosensibilis | reverse complement strand
CGAATGTGAGTATGCCCTGCAAATATGCGGCAATGAGTCACCGATACGATTCCATGTTCCAAAGTTGCAATGTATACCTCCGAAAATCAAAATGGGTGTGTAGGGATGCACGGCCCGGACAGCATCAAAGACAACAGGCCCTAAAATGGAATCTCAATTGACGTTGGTTCTAAGATTGATCGGATGGTGGCCTACAGTTATCGTAAGATATTGGCATATGGCTAATTATACGTGTCAGAGAAGATCGCAATGAGATTTATAGAACACACCCAACCAAGACGAATACATCGGGTTCCTCCGCGATGGCTTCCACAAACTTGAACGATTCAAACGTTAGAGACATCATCGCAAATACAGATTGATACACTTACCCATTGCTCCTTCACCATATCGGCCACAGTTTGAACAGTGGTGTCGGCCGAGTTGCCTTTGAAATTAAAAATAACACCAAGGGACGTCACTGTGCGACCTCTGTGCACAATGTATTAGTTGTGGAACAGGAGCAATAATGTCATGGCGAAGCAATATGAAGCCAACGTGGGTTGTATAGGCCAGTATTCGGGGTGAGGGAGGGGAACTATGCGTACTTTCTAGTTGTAAACTTGGTATAGCGGTCTGTCGTTCAGGTTGTATAGGAACGTTAGTTAGGAAATCCAAAGGGCAACCTATCCTGATACTAAACAGGGGAAAAAATTACTCACTACCAACTGGCACAGTCACAACCTCGCCATCAGAATTGAAAATCGTGATGTTGACATTGGAAGACAAGTAACGACCATTAAGCTGAGGAACAAAATTGGTGTACCTTCGAGTTCAGCGCAGTAAATGTGGTCATCGATTTAATCGTCAAAGTTTGTCAGCATATGGACACCGAGTTTACACCGCCAGGGGTCACCCGAATGTGCATCGTCAAAATGTCGAGGAGTGCAAGCACAGGTTGGGATCGAATTGTATGATCAGAGTGGATACCATGGTCATCAGGGTCAATGTGATGGACAATGATGCACGGCAACGAGATAGGGATCGTGAGCATGTCGTAAGGTGTGGCCATCCATCCATGTGGAGATGCATGAGATTCAGGCACGACGAAATGAAGAAAAACAAAAAAATACATGGTCAGTGTAGCGTAGGCTGTGTATTTTGGTGCACCTACATGTCATACGTGTCGGCATAGACATATAATTCGTGGCTATTGGGATATAAGCATCGATCAAGTGCCACCACGACGGGAGTCGTGTTCGACCCACTTTCCAATAGACATCAAATCATACGGGAGGCGTTCGAGGAACTTGTTCGACTGTTTTCGCGCACACAGTCAACATGAATACCTAAAGCCAGAAAATAGGACCGACCTCGTAAGCATCCACGCCGCCAGGAGGATAACCATCCGAAAGGCCAGTACCTGCGATACGCAGGAGTAAATATTGAACTAGTGAGAAATATTTGGATGATCTACCATCATGCAGGTCTCCCGAATCGACGAGGAGAAGATCGACATCCTTTTCCTGTTCTGCGCGTCAGCAGGGAGGCTCTGGAATGAAAAACAATAGGGAACTGACGACCGCAATCTGTTTCATATGCGTGACGAAGCTTGCAAAGTCACCGAGGTCACCACTGCACAAGCCATCAGCCTCGACATGGTTGCCAAACGGGTGCGCACTTCGCCTGTGGCATGGATGAAGGGAGCTGACCTGTAGTTGGGCTCTGGCCAGCTGGACTTCTGATGGCCGAGGAGCCATCCATGTGTGTCTGTGGTGTGGATCACGTTGAAGTCACCCCAGACGAGAGGACGGTATGGGGGCGTGAGCGGGAATTGTGGGTACTCGCGCTTTTCGTGGACGTGAGTATGGACATGGCCGTGGCGAGCATGGAGCTCGTTGTCGGCGCAGGCGACGGCGAAGCTGACGAGGGACAGAAAGGAAAAGAGCATGGCGGGGGAGCTTGACCCCCGGGGTATGCACTTCATCAAGCTGATCCATCACCCCGTACTTAACGCAGGGGACATTTGAAGGAGAATCCGACGCCCAAATGTCATATATCCTGTTATCGACCCGAGCTTGTTCGGTTTCCAGTCTGAGTGATCATTTCGAAGTTGTTTCCGAACATCTTTGACAGGTGTCATATGATGGAAATACCCCAGAAACCGCTTCTTGAACTTTGTACGCTTCCTTTGTTGGAATCTCCCTTTATGTTCTGTTCACGTTGAAAATCTGCTTATAACTGCAACTCTGTAAAAAGTCAGTGTCGGTCTGTCACGTATGCACACATACCCTGTTGTTATTAACGCCACGTTCAACTGCCATTTGCTACCACTAATTTTTGGACGGAGACGCCGACTTCGGAACCCCGGACAGCGCGCAACGTATGCATCTGACGTTCGGCATTGGCGTGGAGGTTCAATAACCATGACAGACATGTATGAATGCCGCAATATTATGAACAACAAATGACGCTTTGAAGGACTGTACGTACTCTTGATAACGGTGATTACAATTCACGAATCATGATCGAACTGCAAGGACGAGTCGGAGGGATGGAACAAAACTTGGAGGTCAAGAGGGGATGTTGAGTCCCCCCCCTACGGACGACGGGGTGGAACATATTCAAAACCAGGCTAGGGCGCACTAAAGGATGCACATCAGTAAGGCCCCTGGGTCACCGAGTCCTGGGTCAAAGAAGGCGCACGCACCCGGATGGCCTGCCATTCGGCATTTATATAGCATGCAGCAAGCCCATCCGCTCGCCTATCGACACGGCTCGTCGTCGAGCACTCGCGTGCATGTCAGGGAGACACTCCCGCCCTCACGTCCCCGAACATGCTTGCCATTTTCGGCAAGCAACGCCGCCCCGGCATTCTCCGATTTACACCATTTACATGCTGTGCATGTAAATTTCCTTGATTAACCATACTTTTTTGGAAAACCATCTTCAGTGCCTCTCTCATCGATATGGACATATCAAGTACGGGATTTGAGAGAAGGGATTCTGGGGAACGTATACTAATCTTATCAAGATGGCTATTGATTACCGCAACCATTATCTTGTATTACCTGGACAGGGGGTCCAAAACCCGATCACCTGCACCAAAACTCGACGACGACCGAGGCAAGAACATCTGTAATGCAAAACACGAAAAAGAAAACAACATCATACGTCTAGTGTACATACCATCTGATTTCCGAGTGCAATCAGGAGATGCATCAGAAAGGCATACGACATACTGTACCCATGGCAACGGCATGGTCGGGCCGACAAGCGCCGTATGTCACAAGTAAGTACCTGAGGTGATCCTGGGTCAAGCGTCTATGCAAAACAACACAAAACAGGCCCGCACGATAGATGGGAAAAGAAAGGGGGGGAATGAAAACACGAGAAAAGAAAAAGAAAAACAATGTGATATATCATGTTAGATGATGGGTAATCAATGAAGCAGCAAACAGTCGACATGAGAAGCAGAACAAGAATGAAAAAAAGAAAAAGGAAAGCACATTGTAAGACAACACACACACACACACACATTACAACGCACTCAGAACAAGCACACAAAGTTGCTCGGGAACACATGTCGCCCAGCCTGTCTCCGCGTATCATCCAACAATTCACCGCTCCACCACCCATCCTCGGGGGTATCCGTCACCGCAATGATATCCCCCGCTTGGAAATCAAACTCTTCGTCGATCGTCGCAGAGTAGTCGTACAGCGCCTTGACTGTCAAGTCACAACCAGATCAGCGCGTGGTACACTAAGACGACATAAACACACACCATAGAACAAGATCGGCCGGCCGTCGTCTGTGTACGTCCCCGTCGGCGGGGGCGGCTGCCCGCGCAGGGCCGCAGGCGACGGCGACCGTCCCACACCCGGACTCGTCGGTCGATACACCGTATTGTTGCCTGGATACCTCTGCGTCGGATTCGCCACATGACCCACGCTCTGACTCTGCGGGTGGTGATAGGCAGGCCGCGTCACCGATCCATAGTTGTTGTAGTTGGATTGCGGCTGCGGCGGCCCCTGCGGGTACGACTGGCCGTGATAGCCATCGTTGTACGCCGGGTGCTGGGGTGAGTGGCCGTAATTGTACGGTTGAGCGCCACCGTAGGCGTTTGGCGCTACGACGGCGTAGTCGTTGCGCGATGGAGGTGGTGGCTGCTGTTGCTGCTGCTGCTGGGGGTGCGTCAGCGCTCGGCTCGTGTCGTGGTATCCGGGATAGGGCTGAGGGGGCTGTGTGGGTTGAGGGGGAGGACCAGGCTGTGGGTAGTGCGACACAGGTTGCCGTGCGGGTGGTGCCATCATATCGTGCACCACGCGTCCATCCGGACCCAGTGCGATACCAACAGGATTGGTTGGCGTCACTGGCCGATGTGAGACAGACATGCCACGAACGAGAGCTCCATTGCCGGGTGATACGCTAGGAGCGGGGGGACCTCTGTTGTAAGGCTGCACAGGCGTTGGGCTAGGACCTCTCGCAGGCGACGGTGGGCGGGGAACCAGCGACTGAGTACCGACACCTGGATATCCAGCTCTGCTCGTCGGGCGCGGCGCACCCTGATCTTGATTCTGGTTCACGATCGGAGGAGAGGGCCCGACAAACGAGCTGGCCCGGCTCCGAGGTTCACCCGGGAAGGGTCGTTGATACTCCCTCACGACTTGCTCCACTGGTATGTTCGACGTCGAAGGCGGCACCGAGGGCGGGGGCGGTGAAACCAACGCAGCCTTGGGTGGGTTGGGCGAGACCGAGCGTGACGGTGTCTGTGCGAGCGGGTAAGACCCAACGACCACCTCTGCCGAATTACGGAAGTCACGTGGCGCAGAGTTAGGACTCGTCGCAGACGAAGGCGTCGACAGAGAGTCGACGGTGCCTCTGCGCGACACGACAGACGAGGGCGGGCCATCCCCACGAATAGTGTTTCTTCTTCCAGTACCACTGGCAGCGGCGGCTGTACTCAGCTCTGCCATCTGCTTTACCAACGGATCCTGTTCGCCCACCGGAGGCGACGTCCGCGCTTGACCGGCCTTTTGTTGCTGAGGATCCTTATTCGGGTCGACGTCCCACGTGCGATCACCAATGACGAGCTGTGTGTTGGAGACCGTCGGGTCAACTGGGTCACCAGCCGAAACGGGCTTGACGAGCGCCGACCCGGTGCTTTGACGTCTCTGCGGGTCTCGAGAGGGAGAAACGTGTCCGTTGACACCATTCGCCTGCGACCGAGGAGTTGTCGATTTCTGCGTTACACTTCTCGACAAGGGTGTGACGTCGGTAGGTGTGCTGCGAGATGGACCACCACTACCACCAGCACCCACGCCAGCGTGATTCGTGTCCTCATAAGATTCGTCGTCCTGTGCGAGAGCAGAGCGATTGGCCCTCTGCGTGGCACGGACAAAGCTGGAGGGTCGCGTGGCGACCCGGGAAGATGATACCGGGGGTGCGTCGGTATTAGCGTAGTTCACAAACATGGGGGCTTCAGGGACCGCATTGCCTGTACCATAGTCCCGAACAAAGTTTTCCATATCCTTTTCTGGCTCCAATTGTTCCAATGCGAGTCGCATTTTCTCGCATGACTAGACGATGAGATCAGTAAGCCCTCAGCCTTTCACGACCGATCCACACACGGAGCACGCACCTCGTCGTCCGATACACACACCGTCGACACCGCGTTGGCATATGCCCACATATTATCCTTCATAAACTCTATCCGCTCCTCTTCGAGATCTTGACATGTATCACAAAATGCCTTCCAATCCTGCTCCCATTTCTGCGTCGTCTCCTGCAGCACCCTCGTAAACTGCGCATAATCGTTCTCGTTCACCTGCACCGTCTGCTGCGCGCGCTCCAACTTGAGATGAATCTTTTCGAGATCCTTACCCTGCACGAGGGTCGACTGCGCCGTATAGGAATTGATACGCAGACAATCCGACTCATACTTTTCGCGCGCTTTACCGGCGTGTTGCTCCCGTGACTGTTTGACCTTGAACTCCTTCTCGATCGCTGCTTGATACACCTTTTTATGGTGTTGTTGCTTGGATACAAAGGCGCCGACCTGGCCTTCCAGGTCCGTTCGAATCTGCTGAGCGAGTTGTGAATGGAAGCCAGCTTGCTTATCGGTTTCGAGACGAAGCGTGTCGATGGAGTTGCGCAGCTCCCTGTCGATTGCCCACAAGATCAGAAGATGGTCCGAGAGCGCTCGAAGGGGAAAGCGAGGAAGTCAGCGAGGAGGAATCAAGGCACACACCCGATCTCGTCCTTTCCGATTGACATCTTGGCCAGTTTTGCCAGTCGTTTCGCATAGTCTTCCTCGATCGACGATCTAACCACGGGAGTGAGCGAATTGATGTGTGCGTGAGGATTAGCCAGTGTTTTAGAGAGAGAACGAGCGAGTGACGTACCGTTCCTTCCAAAAGTTGCGCAGCTCTTCCATGGTTCGGGCTGCGCCGCGCATGCGTGCAAAGAGGACATCGACGCCGCCATCGCCCAAGCCCCAAAAGGCATTACAAAAGTCGAGGTTACGAACAGAGGTGTCTGGGGAAGTCGTGCGGGCATATTTTGCCAGCGAGGTAGTGGATGACTGCCGTCTGGCAGACATGATGCGAAACAGGTATCTGTTCGTTCGTCGTGGTTGATTGAAAGCGCAGCAATTGAGGTTTATTGCGGTGAATGTGTATTGGGGGGTTTCTGGCTGTGGAGGAATGTCAACGACGACGACGACGACGGTTTCGAGGTGTTGGCGTGGCCTTCGAGTTAAACACACAGCGCCCACTCGTGGCAGTGTTATACACGCTCACTGCCACCATCACATCAATATTTGCATCGCTGACACGGACGGGTCAAAGAAATGCGATATAAACGATGACAATTGTACAGAAATACATATTATTCGCGCGAAATTCGTTAGGATACAGCACGTCGCACGATCGAATGAAAAGAAACAATACATATCAATAACACGGAATCGAGAATACCCGGCTCGACAGCCGGATGATTAAGCATCTGGAGAAGTTGCAGGAGGAGCTCCTGTCGGTGGAATTTGGGGAGGAACCTTCTGAGGTTGAGGCGCCCCATCCTGCGTGCCTCTGGGAGCGGTGCCGAAAGCGGTCACAGAAAATGCTCCCGTGCTAAATTTCGACAGATGCGCCATGGAGACCAGAAGGAAAACCGGGCCGGACAGAAGATCCAGGATCCCATAAAAGACCATCTCCGACGTGGGCGAGATGGTATTGCTACCCTCCGAGAGACCCCAACAGATCGGGTAAAGCATCCAGATGAAGGAGATGTACCCGGCGCCAACGATATAACCCCATCGAAAATCACTGTTTTGGAATGAGCCGGACCCGAAATGGGCAAGCAGCTGAGACCTGGCGCACGAGGAAAGACGGATAAGCCAACGCTACGACACAACCGGCAGATAAACTGCGACGTACCAAATGAAAAAGAGACCGAACAAGCCAAAGACAAAGAAGCCCCACTTGTAGGAGGTGGGCACGAGTGCGCCAATTAAACCATTGACAACCAGGTACCAGGAGAAAAACAAGACGAGAAGGATCTCGGCAGTTGCCATGTACGTGAAAGACAGCAGTTGGAGGAGCACCAAGGGTGCATTGATGAACCACTGAATATATCTGACAAACTGGAACCACATATGAGAACGACACAAGGGAGAAAAACGAAGCCGTACCCAGATCTGACGGGTGGGGTGTGAACCAAACTCTGAGCGAATGAGAGTCCATCCCAAGTCAGATGCCATCGCGAAGTACGCAGCAGATGATACTGCGAAAACGATAGTGGGGATGAAGTGGAAAATCCGATTGCGCGCAGAATTAGAGTTCTGTGAAAGCAATCAAGAAAAAAGAGAGTAGGGAAATGAGGGGGACGGACCACGTATACCCAACCCATGGCAGCGAACCAGGAAAGGAGCATGACGGCAAAGACAGCCCAGAGCCAATCAGAAGCTCGAGTAGTGATGTGAGCATCACCTCCTGGGGGGTTGGTCTGGAGGGCATCGTTGTCTCGGGGGTAGACGAATTGGAAGGCCATGGCGAAGGCGATGAGACAGCAGGAATGGGAGGCAGTCTGGCTTATAAAGGGTGCAGTCAGAGGGGTCAGTCAAGCGGAGCGGCTGATTCAGTCCAGGAAAATAGGAGAAAATGCGTTCCATTCCATGACGTCATATATCATAAAACAGATCCCCCAGAGACTGACATATCTAAAAAAGGAAAGTCTCCGTGAGTGCGGTTGTTTAGCCCAACATGTCCGAAAAGTCGTCCCGTCGAAAGAGAGTCCGTTTTGGGTCTTGTTGCATACGCTCGTCCTTGAGCATCCTGCAACAGAAACACTGCACGTCAGCATGCACACACTTGTACCCGCCTTAGTGGACGAGAATTCACCGTGCATCCACCCGTGCATCCTCGCCCTCGACACCGACCACGGCCTGCGGCGTCTTTGCCTCGATGACCTGCCAACATACGTCCTCAACACGCACCTATCGCACCGCAATCGATCCCATACTCACATAGTGATTATCGCAGTGTGGACAATACTCGTCGCTCTCCTCGTAACTCGACATGTCCTTGCGGAACGCCTTTTTGCACTTTTTGCAGGCAAACGCCATCTCTGTCGTCTTATTCAGTCGGTGGTCCTGCGTTTCTGCGTGACACTCTGCACAGTCGAACCACTGCTTGCAGCATGGCGCGCGTATCGACACTTGTGCGTTCAGGATATGTTTGCTGAAAGAACCCGAGTGAACATTTCATCGAAGAAATCGAGCCAAAAACACGTTACAGACCACATCGCAAGCGTACAACGAGAAAGCTCAACTTGACGAACGGTTGAGCGACTCTAATGCAGTTACCTAATATAGAAGTTCGTTTTTCTCCTGCAAAGTTGTCAGAGCAGGCTAGTCTGGTGACCGTCTATCGAGCCTATCGACGACTTATCTCATAGTCAGACTAATCAGAGCCATTGTACATGTGGAATGTCATACCCATGCATCTAATCAAGCAAACGAAGCAAATCCAACGCCCTCCTCGCGGCCTGGTCCGATGGAAACACAGGATAATCCCTCTCGATCACCTCCCCCTCATATATCAACAACGTGATCCGCTTCAACAACACCATTCCCTCCACCTCAAATGTCGGCAGCCTTAACGCCTCCGAAAACACACGTGTCTCGTCGCTCAAGATCGGATACGGGAGTCCGAGTCGCGCCGCCACCTCGGATTGATATCCCGCCGATTGCGTGCTCAGCGCAAAGATGCGTACCCCGCCCGCCGGTCGTGCTGCTTGCAACGCGCCGAGCGTGTCTCGGACAGCACAGAGCTCCTGTTGTCGATCAGTCAACCATGTTCGTTTATCAAAAAAAAAAAAAAAAAAAAAGAACAGCAAAGATGAAACATTAAAAATAAAAATAAAATAAAACCGAGACCAAGCCTCAGTTCCACTCACCGGCGTACATCCCCTCGCACCTGGAATCGCATCCCACCCGGACGGATTCGCCACCCCCGGCTGCCCTGTCCTCGGGTACACGAACACCAACATAGGTTTCTCGAACGATAACGCTCGCAGATCGACTACCGTTTCCCCATTCCTTTGCTCCTCCACCGGTACCGTCGCAGTGGCCCGCAGTAACACCGACTTCGGAAGCTTAACCCGCGACGCTGCGCTGGCACGTAGGTGATCCGCCGCCCCATCGTCCGTCGGCACAGGCAGATCACTTGGAAGTGCCGACCAATCACCAGGTACCGATTCGGTTGCCATCTCCGTCACTGAAGTGCCAAATGCTGAGTGCTGAATGGATAGGGATACTAGTACCCGTACGATGATTGATACGAATGATGGCGCGCAACGAGCTTGATAGCGTGTATATATATCTCACTTTGTCACCGCCAAGGTCAATGGATTCGGGGGTGTAATCAAGGTCGATGATATCCGGACCGCACGAGGGCCCGGATCTCGCCTCGCCACCTGACTCACATCGGGGTGCCGCCACCGCATCCCTACATCATATCCGTGTGCGTGGTGCCAATCATAGATCAACTGAATAAATAGTACATCGTCTCGACCGTCTCAAACCCCGATGCTTTGGACAACCGATCAACATCAAACAGGAGAGGGCAGGATTCCAAGCGGGCCAATGATAGCATGTTCTTCGTGGCGCGAAACGTTCTTGTCAGTCCGACATGGTGATGCCCCCAGTCGTTCTCGAATGCAGCGATGATGAAGACAGTGACGACGACGACTATTATTATCGACCTTACTTAAGTGGGAATTAGTGGTCCTCGATTTCGCATCCAACAAGTACTGGCACCCCTATACCTCTGCTGTAGTCACTTTGGACCCGCCAGTGTACTTGTAGCAAGGGAACTTGGAATATGGAGGTGCTAAGGTCACCGCCAGTGAGTAGACAGCAAATTCGGAGAATGAAGTTCGATCTACCTGCCGATGAAAGAACACGGGTGAAGGGTGAAACGCAGGAAAAGCCCACGAATCGTCCAAGGTTCTGCTTGCAGTGGATGGATGAGATAGTACGGCCATTCTAAGTTCGGGCTCAGCACGACTAGAAATCACTGGATGTTAAAGTATCTACCTTTCACAGAGAACATAATATGACTTTGACGGCAAGTCAAAGTGCCGAGGGGTCGTTATGAATGGACTAAATCGAGATAAATATCGCTGCGTACCTGTTCTGATTATTGTTGACAGTCCTGCTTAAACCCTCCTTGGTAGCTTAGACGATGATGGCTCATCCACAAGAGAAACAGCATGACCCGACTGTGATGGTAACAAGTCGCGAAGAGGCTGTGACTGTGGACAATCTCTCAGGAACCCTTGGATGGTCAAGATTATCACCTCCGCATCAGGTCGCTCCTCTATTGGTGACCAGCAATCTTGAATTAAATTCCAGTGCGAATCATCCATTGTTCGAGACTCTGGACGGCCTGGCTTGTGGCCCTTCGCCAAGCGTAAAACGACGGCTGCATCTTGCCGGACTTCCGACCACGGTTGTTTGCCAGACAATACCTGCAAGACGATCAGAATGGACCCATCGCTGGTGACTAACAGACCTCCCTGGAGAGCGACACATCCAAAAGAATATATATCACTCTTTGTTGTCTGTGTGCATGACACTTCTTCATCGATCTGCTCTGGTGCGACCCAGCGCAAAGCTCCCGGTCGTGCATTGGACCATCGCAGATAAGCCAATGCGTCGGAAACATTTCCTATCAACGAAGCGTAACCGAAATCGGCCAAGCATGCAGTGTAATCCGCATCGAGAAGCACGTTATTCTGTCTTATGGTTAGACAAGAACGACACTGATGTTTCTACCTTGACGCACACAGTTCAGGTCACCATGGACGATTAGAAGAGAATGTACTGTGCGGTATTATTCTTTCTGAGCCTTCGAAATGATAGCTGCAACCCACAGTAGCACAGTCCATTGGCAATATCCAGGAGCTATCGTGCGGGGTCAGAGACGAAAAAAATACTCAACATTACGTAGACGCACCAACTGGAGTCGGTGGTCCACACCTAGATTGTCGTCATACTTTCTTAAGAACTTGTGAAGAGATTCATTGGGCATCCACAAGGATACCAACGACATTGAACCATGCATCCCAAATCCATATGCAATACCCAGGAATGGAACGATATTGGTGTGGTTTAGTCTCTTCCAAATTCCGAGCTCTCGTTGAAGCATCTACGAGGCAGTTAAAGTCATGATTGTTAGTTATAGATAGCACGAGTTACCTTGTCAGATTTACCGCCCGCATCTCCATCTATCGTGAAGCTGAATCGCAAGGCCTTGACCGCAACCTGAAGGAGAGGTAAATAGTAGGCAAACATGAGTTGTACACCATGGTCGAACCTCCTTTGATTCTGAATCGCCGAGGTAACGACATTTATAAACGTCACCAAAACTTCCTGCGGCCGAATACTGATTTTCGATTCTGGAGACATGGGGTGTGAGATCCGGTGGCGACGGAAATTGACTGTGAACAAAAGTTGATTGAACCAAGGGATGATGGTACTACAGAGGAGCGGAATGGGATACCCGAGTCTGGACATTTGACATTGTGTTTCCACTGCCAGCAAGGAGACGGAGTATGAATGAGGTAGCACTGAGGGTACAATGGGACGAGCTGGCGCAGATACCTATGGGGAAATGTGAGCCACCCAACTGGCAATCCTATCTAGAAAATGCTCACATACAAAGAAGGGTCGAAACCCTGTACTTGTTCGTCGCCAGGAAGGTGTCCGGGAGGGAGCTAAACTGGAAGATGAGAGGGACGTGGATGTAAAATGTAGAGCAACATACATTAGAGGCGATTTGACTCTCCTGCAACAACGGGGGGTGATGAATACCAGTGCCAAATCACACATGACAAAGAATCACCATTTGGTTCTCGACCAGCGTCTTCGGGCGGGAATACAGTTGTTGCCCAGCAGCTGCTTCATTGAACACCAGAAGGTTCTTCAACCGAGGCAGCTTCAGTTCCTGCATTTGACGCAACTCATCGTCTATCAGCTCCCGCAATTCATCATACTCTGCCTGAAGCTCCACCAATATGCTCGCTTCCGAAGCTGCTTTCCTCTCCTTGTCGATCCTCCGTAGAAGTTCTGTTTGTTTCTCGACCAGCGTCTCTAGCGGGGACGACAGTTGTCGCCCAGCAGCTGTTTCTTCGAGCTCCTTCTTCAGCTCGGCCATTTCCTGTTGAAGTAACAGCGCCTTGCAAGGATCCTCCTGGGCAAGGATACGTTGAATAAGCTTCTTCGGGGAGTCATCGTCATTCCTGCACTGAACTATATGGGCTCCATGATCAACCATTGCCTTCCAGTAATCCGTCCTGAGCTCGTCCAACCTCCTCTCGCCGACCTTCGGGTCAACTTCATCCCACATTGTTGTGGTGAGATGTACCTTCTCCAGAGCGTCTTTTCCGCACAACTTTCGGAATACTCGGAGGTTCCTCAGCGGTGTACCGGCCATGCGGTTGTCCGTTATCCGATGGAAATACAAAATCCCAGAGAGAAGTTTCTTCTTGTTGTAACTGAGCGCGAGAATGGAGGTGAGAAACGCGGGCTAGTAATAAGCATCATGCGTTACCTTGAGTTGAGCCAATCAGCGATCATGCCCAAGATGTCAAAATCGGATTTGAATGTGTTGTCGAAGCTCGGTGTATCCACGAGGACTACGTTTCGCCTATACTCCTGGTCCCAGAATCTGATAGCAAGAACCTGACTCGTGAACGATTTCAGATCATGGCCAACCCCCTGAGTGTCACGTCCACTCGCGGAGTGTATGAACTAATAGCATATGAATGGACGACCTCCACGACTTGCTGTTTGTCTCACCGTACTCTTCCCAGAGCCTGTCGGACCTATGACACTTCGAGATATCAAGTCAGACAATTCACCATCGAAATTTTATATCACGTACGCTATCACGATATCATCTGTTTCTAGGTCCTCTATGTTTACCATCGTAGGATATTCCTCGGAAATCTGAGAAGTTCCCTGATCCATCTTTGTGTATTCTTCGCCTGCCAGCGTCCGAGGTTGTTGCTCTGCGTTGGTCTGAGGCGGAGAGTATCGTTGTCCAGCCTTGGCGGGTTGGCGGGTCGTCGGTGTCTCTCCCTGAGCTTGGTCATCTTGCTTCAACATTTTCACGTAGAGAATCTATTGGGAGAAATCTAACTGGCATTTGTTGACGAGACTGGTGAGTGACGGAAACGTTACTAACTTTGGCGTTGCACCTTCGTCTGTAGTCGATGCTAATGGAAAGTGCTGATCAGAAGTCAAAACACTGACCGATGGGAGTGTCAATTCTACTTTGCGAAGGACTTGTGATGAACGGTTCCCTTGTCTCCAGGTGGCTGGCAGAGAGACAGGTGAGCGGACTGGTTCTAGGGCCTAGGGCCAAGATAGGATCGACACAGAGGGATGTGGTGTGGGACACGATTCTTATACTCTCCACTACATACCTCGTGGGCTGATGGCGTATCTCCACGATGAAGGAAAGCCTGCCATAAATTTGAATAGTGCGGCCCCTCAACGAAAGCCATCATTTTGAGACCAAACTGAGAAAGTAGTAGGCGTGGTAAGTTACATCGAGGCAGACATGAGGTAGCCTCGCGCGCCGGGTGGCTGATAACTCGATGTACAGCTACGCAACGACTGATTTTATGATGTGGGTTTGAAGCGGGCACAGCACGTTTAGCTACGATCCCGATCTTTGGAAGCTTGAAAGCCCTAGAGGCGACTGTTAACACCTCACGGTCCAGACGAAACGCTCTCTTAGTGATTATCGACAAACACTCGTCGCTCTCCTCGTAGCTCGACATGTCCTTGCGCAACGCCTTTTTGCACTTTTTTTCAGACAAACGCCATCTCTGTCGTCTTCTTTGGTCGGTGGTCCTGCGTTTCTGCGTGGCACTCTGCACGGTCGAACCACTGTTTGCAGCATGGCGCACGTATCGACACTTGTGCGTTCAGGATATGTGTGCTGAAAGAGTCCGAGTGAACGCGTTACGTTTCATCGAAGAAATCGAGCCAAAAACACGTTACAGACCACATCGCAAGCGTACAACGAGAAAGCTCAACTTGACGAGTTGAGCGACTCTAATTCAGTTACCTAATATAGAAGTTCGTTTTTCTCCTGCAAAGTTGTCAGAGCAGGCTAGTCTGGTGACCGTCTATGAGTCTACCGACGGCTTGCGGTCTGCCAGTCAGACTAATCAGAACTGTCGAATATCTAATCAAGCAAGCGAAGCAAATCCAACGCCCTGCTCGCCACCCGGTCCGATGGAAACACAGGATACT
>JBBPRF010000817.1:0-14816 GCA_038092875.1 Lanmaoa pseudosensibilis | reverse complement strand
CGTGAGACAAAGTGAAGAAAAGCGTACGAGGCGAGAGTCGAACGAGCGACTCGTAGGAATACAGCGTATAGCTAATGAAGATTAGGAAAGAAAAGAGTAGTCCAAGACGAATCGTAACAGCAACTATGATATATACGATCGTGAACTCCTTGCAGTCATCTATGCATTAGCTGAGTGGAAGCATTATCTCCAGGGAACTTCACATCCAATCACCATCATCACTGACCACAAGAATCTCTCCTACATTCGAGATCCCCATAAACTCTCCCGCAGACAGGCTCGTTGGGCCCTCTTCCTCCAGGATTTTGACATTGTCTGGGCTGTCACTCTGGGCTCCCAGATGGGCCCTGCTGACGCTCTCTCTAGACGAGACGACGTCAACACCTTGACAGACAACGTCGATTCTTCTATCATACCAGATCTGGTCGTTCTCAATGCACTTGATCTGTCCCTCGCACGTCATATCCAGTCTTCCTCTTCCTCAGACCCCTTTGTCTTAAAGGCTCTGGCGGCCCTCAATGAAGGTTCCCCTCTGTTCACTTGTTCCTCCCTCGCGGACTGGTCTTTTGACAACAGACACCTTTATTTTAAAGACCGTATGTATGTTCCCCCCTCAGCTCGTTCCGCTCTCCTTCACTCCATCCACTCCTCACCTCTCTCTGGACATATGGGTGTCTTCCGCACCAAAGCTATTGTGGAACGAGACTTTTGGTGGCCGGGCCTCTCCTCCTTTGTCAAACACTTCATGGATGGCTGTGCCACCTGCCAGCAGAACAAAGTTAACACCCACCCCACTGTTCCCCCTTTGTCTCCCATCTCTTCTATGACTGCTCTCCCGTTCAAGCAATTGTCCATGGACCTGATCACGGACCTTCCCTCTTCCCACGGCCACGACTCTATCTTGGTCATGGTCGACCATGGCCTAACGAAGGGGGTAATCCTCATTCCATGCTCCAAATCCATTGATGCAGCAGGCGTAGCCAATCTATTCTTCCACAATGTCTTCAGACATTTTGGTCTCCACAACTCCATCATCTCGGATAGAGGCCCCCAGTTCGCTTCAGCGTTCGCTTAGAAACTTGCTCGCCTCCTGAAGTATGACGTTCGCTTATCCACAGCTTACCATCCCCAGACCGATGGCCAAACAGAACAAACCAATCAGGAATTGGAGACATATCTTCGGATCTTCTGTGCAAACCAACCCACCTCATGGTCTGAAACCTTAACAGCAGCGGAATTCCACCATAACTCCACCCCTCACACATCAACCAAGAAGTACCCTTTTTCCTTACTCTACGGATTTGACCCACACTCATATCCGCCCCTCGGCAAGACCTTCTTACCCGCCCTAGAAGCACAACTCTCTTCCCTAGATGAAGCCAGAAAGGAAGCCTTAGCTGCCCACGAATCCACCAGAAAGCTCATGACTTCCCAAACAACCAGTCGCTTTACCTCCTGGAAGGTAGGCAATAAGGTATGGCTCGAAGCCACCCACCTACGGCTCCATTACCCTTCTCATAAGCTTGCTCCTAAGCGACATGGCCCCTTTGAAATCATCCACATCCTTTCCCCACTAACTTATCAACTCCGCCTTCCCTCCACATGGAAAATACACGGTGTCTTCCACACCTTGCTTCTATCTTCTTATCAGACCAGCGAAGCACATGGACCTACGTTCTTATCTCCCCCACCTGACATCATAGATAACAAGGAAGAATGGGAAGTTGAAGCGATAATAGCCCACAAGGGCCCTTGATCACGTCGCCGTTACCTGACCACATGGAAGGGTTACTCATCATTTGAAAATACGTAGGAACCCGAGTCTAATCTCCATCATGCTCCCACCATCCTCACAGCATATAAACGAAAACATCACCTTTGAGTTAGGTCATCAGCCAGTCAACGGTCTCTCCGTGAGCATCTCCTGCCTGAATCCAAGCCCCATCGTATGCTCTTTTTCTACGTCGATATCCTTCACTATGTCATTCCTGTCATCCTCCATTGCCTCATCCCCCTTATCTTCATCCTCGAGCCTATCATCACTCTTACATTCTTGTCATGTCTATCCTTCACTCTTGCCTGAATATGGGGTCCACTTGCTCTACGCTGCAGTCCTAGACTTCCCCGTTCTTCTCCACCAAATCAAAGAAGACCCCCTCTTTCAAGATGATACTATTTCTCAAGATCTCATTCGTACCTACCATGGAATCTCCTGTGCCCAATTAATGCTTCATGCAGCTGAGTCTCCTGACCTTCCTCTTCACTTTGCTTTAGGAGACACCCTTCATCATCTTTTCAACGCTTTACATAGTCACGGTTTCAGAACCTTCATCACAGCTCTTCCCACTGTTATGATTTACCCTACCTTTCGTCGTATCTACCTTTCTCTTCCTCAGGACCAACGCGATACTTACCTTCAATGACTTGACAATATTCTCAGCCCTGTAAATTCTCCTATCTGCCTTACCCCGGAACAGGATCCTCTTCCTATCCCCGCTCCCGCTCCTCCACTTGCTGCTAGACTCTCCTCTTCCCATCCGTCCACCTCCGCAACCCTCATTGACTCTGACGAGGATGACCAGGACTCTCACCTGGACTCTGATGGTGAAGAAATTATTCGCACCATCCCAATCCCCCGGGAACGCCCCCGAACCTATTTACTTGGCAACGCTCGCACCCTATCCTCTCCTTTTCATTTCCTACCTGAGCCAGAACAGATCAACACTTGCCCAGCTTCTCCCTCCACTGAGTGTTACCACTGCCACCGTCGGGGCCACTATCAGTTCAATTGTCCACAATACCGCTGCCCCCATTGTCACGTCCTCACCCCGGGTCATCCTGCCCATCATTGCCTTATCCAGAGATGCGACTTTTGTAACAACTGGGGCCACACCAATCACTTCTGTCCCCATCATAACTGCGGAAGCTGCAATACACCTGGTCACATCATTGGTGACTGTCCACGTGAACGTCTATCAGTCTCGCAGGCCACGGCAGTCTATGGGGGACCCCAGATCCTCAGAGCTTGAGTCGAGCGATGGTAGGATCATTGAGCCAGGGACTCAATTGTATAGCGGGGGTAATGTTACAATCATTTTCCTTTGTCCATGCATTATCCTTTTTCTCTTACGTGGTACTTGTATCTTCGGACTTCATCTCCTATGCCGTTTCTCTCACAACGGCGAGTGTTCCCCACTTTCCATATGCTTCTATAGTCTTCTTTTCCAGAATCGTCCCTTGGTCTGTGCGCATTGGTCTCTGCTATATAAACCTTCTGTCTATACTTGTATTTCTCATTCTCAATCTTCACAATACAAGCGTAGTCTTGAGTCACCATTGAAACTCTTGAGTCCAAGTCAAATCCCCTTTGACTTCCACTATCCCGGAAATCCCCTTTGTTAGATAAGCTAGCGGACGTCAGTCTCTTCGTGAGTATCGCCTGATTAGTCTTGTCTCTTTGCCTTGCGGATTAGTGGATGTCAGTCTCTTCATGAGGATCGCCCGCCTAGTTCTCTCTACAAGACCTTGTACGCTTCGCGTAACATCCATGCTCATGTACAAAGGCTGTGTATATGTTCCAGACTCTGGGGACTTATGCCAGTCCATCCTCTACTGTTGCCACGATCATGAAATTGCTGGTCATTCCAGCTTCCTTAAAACCTGGCAACTTGTTTTTGCCAAATTCTGGTGGCCCAGCCTTGCCAGCCACATCCGCCGCTATGTTGAGGGCTACACCACATGCCAGCAGAACAAATTCAACACTCATCCCATGGTCCCTCCTCTTACGCCCATTAAATCCTCTGTGTCTCACCCCTTCCAGCAAATCTCTTGTGATGTTATCATGGATCTCCCCATGTCCTCCTCCTTTGATTCCCTCCTGGTTGTGGTAGACCATGGACTTACTAAGGGGGTGATTCTTTGCCCCACCAAGAAAACAATCACCACCAAGGGAGTAGTCTCCCTCTTTTTCCACAAAGTCTACCTCCACTTTGGCCTCTATGACAAAGTTATTTCTGACCATGGTCCACAGTTTGCCTCTGCCTTCACAAAAGAGCTCAGGTGCATCTTAAACTATGATCTGTCCCTCTCCACAGCTTACCACCCTCAGACTGATGGCAAAACAGAACAAGTCAACCAGGAAATAGAAACATATCTCCATATCTTTTGCAGAAATAACCCCAGTTCCTGGGCTGACAACATCTCTCACACTGAATTTGCCCACAACCACTGCCCTCACTTCATCATGAGTCAATCCCCATTCTATCTCATGATGGGATATGAACCCCATGCCTTTCCCTCAGTTATTGCCAAGTCTTCTCTTTCCACAGTGAAATACCACCTGAAGTTGCTGACCACTACCCAAAACAAAGCTCTCACATCCCACGAACTTGCTTGCCAAACCATGGCCACCCAAACTTGTTAGAAATTTACCCCATTCAAGAGCAGAGACAAAGTGTGGCTCAAAGCCCACAACCTCAAACACTCTGTTGTCAACCCCAAGTTTGCTCCTAAGCATGAAGGACCCTTTACCATCATGAAGGTCCTATCTCTGATCACATACAAACTCTGACTTCCAGCAATGTGGAAAATCCACCCAGTCTTCCATGCTTGTCTCTTATCACCCTATCGCGAAAACCCCACCCATGGTCCAAACTTCCTGAAACCACCACCTGACCTCATTGCCGGTGAGGAAGAATATAAAATTGACTGGATTTTATGCCACCACAGAACTCCCTAATCCTGCTCCTTCCTAATCCAATGGAAAGGGTATACTGTGGAAGATGACTCTTGGATCCCAGAATGGGATTTGAAAAATACTAGCTCTGCCTTGAAAGCTTATAAAAAGCTTCATTCTTGGGTCTTCTTTCCCCAATGATCTTAAACCAGCATCTTCACCATTGATACCCATGGCCCCTTGAACTCCACACCATTTCATCCATCTCCACTGTATTCTCCATTGCAACATCCACCTTTCTACTCAAGGGATTCCAGCCTTGATCCAACTTCATGTTTTTACCCACCTATCTGGAAATCACTATCCTTTATGATCTGTGCCATCCACTGGATGGATTCTCTCATCCTTGCACCTGCTTGCCATTCCATCCATATACATATACCCTGCTCACTTATCTGTTGATCCATCCACATCTGCTTACTACACCAGCATCTCATCATGCTTGTGCCCCAGTCCGCTCCTGTCCAGAACTATTTGTTATGCTCAACCCAGGTAGGATTGGACATAGCCCTTGAAGGTGTAGGGAGGTCCTAAGGTTTGAGGGTTTGAAGGTATTCCATGGATGCATAAACAGTCACATGGCACAGGGGAATCCACTGATGCATAAGCAATCAAGTGGCAAAGTGAGTTGTCTGGCAGTGATCCACAACAGTAACAACTAGGCACAGAGTACAGTTGCATCAAAGGCAATACTGACCATTCTCAGGTTCAAGGGTTTGAAAGACAAGGGATGAAGAATTGAGGACCTTGTTGATTGCAGAGATACTAGATAAAGACAAGGGAGGTCTAAGCTAAGGATCTCTGCTGCGAGTGCCAGGTATTTATATGTAAGGGTTCCGTGCATGGACCATGAGAAAAGGTAACTAAGAATGGAAGTGGAAAAGGGTTGACGTGTTGTACGATATGAGAAGCCAATGAGGAAGCGACACATCACTAGAATTATAAATAAAAGGATTGCAAATAGAATGTGCAGTTGATGGTGTCATAACTGCAGACTGCAGAATCATGTGATAGAAATGGCAATTGCTGACTGGACAAAGTCATGTGAGACGGACGAAGAAAGTGAAGCATACAGGAGTCAAACGAGTGACTTGTGGTAATACAGCATATAGCTAGAGAAGTCAAGGAAAAGAGTGGTAGTCCAGATGAATCATAACATTACCCCCTCACTATGGTCAAAGTCCCACTGAGACCTTTCACAGAGAACCCATCATGTTGGCATAGGCGACATTGTCAAAGGAATCATTGTCTATGTAGACATTGTTGAGATGCTTAGTCTCGATAGGCGGAGAGATAGGGATAGGATGAGAGCATCCTGATGAGTGATGGGATTTGTTGGATCCTCGTGAGCTAGTGGAAGGGGTCCATGTGTGGTCACGAAAGGAACATTGTGATGAGGAAGAAGAGGAAGAAGAGGGCATGGTATGGTTGTAACGATGCCAAATACAGATGTCTGTGTGGTGTCCTGGTGCCCATCGTCCATATTGGAAGCACCAATAGCTCTGACATTGAGTTTGGTTGTGGGTTCCTCATCTTCTGGGATGGTAGCAGGATGTAGAGGAGTGGGTGGATTGGAATAGGGAGATGGTGACCAACATGGATGGTGGCTTCATGGCCGGCTGAGATAATGGCAGCTTGTTCTCTGGCAGAGAGAAGAGTAGCAAGATCCTCAGTAAGAGGGCGAACGTGAGCAGCAAGGTCTAAAAGGTATTGGTCAATGTCGACCAGAAAAGAGAGCATATCCAGCTGGTACATGGCAATGTACAGCTGGGCCTGGACATAACAAGCATCGTTGAGGATGAGCCTGTCGCGAAGGGTGACTTCGGTGTGAGAGGAAGGGACATTGGCATGCATGAGGATGGTTTCATTCTGTAAGTATGTGCCATAGAGCATGTGAAGGGGGAAGCCAACTTCAATGAAGTGGTTGATGTGGGAGGTGATTCGAGGGTTGTGGAGGAGTACGGAGAGGAGGACAATATCTTCACCGGAGGGGGAGTCTTCATGGAGGTGGTTGGTGAACAGAGGAACATCTACTGAGACAACAGCATCCTGTAAAGTAGTGATAGATACTGGTGTAAGAGGAGTAGGAGCAGTAGGAGGGAGTTGCTCAATAGTTGGAACATCAGTATTAAGATCCAAGGATGAAGTTGGAGAGTAAGCTTGCTCAGAGGGAGGAGGAGAGCTGCGATAAGAAGGTGGAGGACTAAGAAGGGTGGCATTTGCTTTGATGGGAGAGACATTCTGGAGTGGAGTGGATGCGGTGACAGAGGAAACGGTTGAGATGGAAGGGGAGTATTCAAGGGCCATTTGAAGACAGTGGTGAGAGTATTGGTTCAAGAGTGGATGGGGGAGAAGACTGAAGGGTGAAGCTTTTTATAAGCTTTTAGGGTGGAGCTAGCATTTTTCAAATCCCATTCAGGAACCCATGAGTCATCCTCGGCAGTGTATCCCTTCCACAGATCAGGAAGGAGTGGGATCGTGGTGTTCCATGGTGGCGTAAGATCCGATCAATTTCATATTCTTCTTTGCCGGCGATAAGGTCAGGTGGTAGTTTCAGAAAGTTCTGTCCATGAATGGTGTTCTCACAGTAAGGTGTAAGAAGAGAAGCGTGGAAGACTGAATGGATCTTCCATGTCGTGGGGATTCGGAGTCTGTAGGTGATCAGAGATATGACCTTTGTGATGGTAAAAGGTCCTTCGCGTTTAGGGGCAAATTTAGGGTTAATAATGGAGCATTTGAGGTTACAGGCTTTGAGCCACACTTTGTCTCCAAGCTTGAATGGCATGAACTTTTGGCAGGTTCGAGCAGCCATGGTTTGGCGAGTGAGTTCATGGGATGCAAGGGCTTCATCTTGTGCAGTGGTCAGGGATTTCAGACGAGATTATACAGCGGGGAGAGAAGACTCGGTGATAACCAAGGGAAGGGCACAGGGTTCATATCCCATCATGAGATAGAACAGGGATTGATTCATGACAGAGTGAGGGCGGTGATTGTGGGCGAATTCAGTGTGGGAAATGTTATCAGCCCAGGCCCTGGGGTTGTTTCCACAGAAGATGTGGAGATACATTTTGATTTCTTGATTGATGCATTCAGTTTTGCCATCAGTTTGGGGGTGGTATGCAGTGGAGAGGGAGAGGTCATAGTTCAGGATCTGGCCAAGTTTTTTTGCGAAGGCAGAGGTGAACTGTGGGCCTCAGTCAGAGTTGACTTTGTTGTAAAGACCAAAGTGGAGGTAGACTTTGTGGAAAAATAGGGACACTATTCCCTCAGCGGTGATGGATTTCTTCGTGGGGCAAAGAATCACCCCCTTAGTAAGCCCATGGTCTACCACAACCAGGAGGGAATTGAAGGAAAAGGACTCGGGAAGATCCATGATGAGATTGCACGAGATCTGTTGGAAAGGGCAAGAGGTGGAGGATTTAATTGGTGTCAGCAGGGGTACCGTGGGATGAATATTGGACTTGTTCTGCTGGCAAGTAGCACAGCCTTCAACATAGTGGTGGACTTGGCTGGCAAGACTGGGCCACCAGAATTTGACGGAGACAAGTTCCCAGGTTTTAAGGAAGCCAGGATGGCTGGCGGTCTTGTGGTCATGACAGCAATGAAGAATAGATCTGCATAAGTCCCCAGAGTCTGGAATGTATATGCAACCTTTGTACATTAGAACAGATCCTTCCATCTGCCAGTCGGAAAAATGGGAATGGAAGGCAGTGGGGATGTTCTCATTGATGGATTGGAGGCATTTGAGGATGAGGGGGTCATCTGCGGAAGCCATGGCAACCTTGTCAGCAAGGGCAGTGTCAATGGCACAGATGAAGATGGAGAGAGGAAGGAGTGTCACTGCCTAGTTGTCTGGATTGGACTTGGGGAAGTGATCACAGTGACAAGAGAGGGCATCAGGGCCCACAAGGTGATATCCAGGGATGTGGATCATCTTGAGGTCAAAGTCTGCTAGGTCTAGAAACCAGCGGGCTTGGCAGCGGTTGAGGGCTTGCAGAGAGTGGAAGTATGTCAAGTTCTTATGATTGGTGAAGACTTGAATGGGGAACTGAGATCTGTGGAGATAATGTCACCATGATTTCAGGGCCTGGGTGACCATGAGGAGTTCACAATTGTAGATGTCGTAGTTTCATTCAGCAGGGGACAAGGATTGTGAGAGATAGGAGCAGGAATGCCAATCTCCATTGGAATTGGCTTGCAGAAGAATTCCTCCAGTGGTGTTCTGTGAGGCGTCAGTGGCAATGGCAAAGGGGGTGGCAAGATCCAGCATATGTAATACTGGTTCAGAGAGGAAGAGGTGTTTCAGGGTGAGGAACACTTCTTGACATGCAGTGGTCCAGGACCAGGGGAGTGACTTCTTGGTGAGGTCGATCAAGGGGCAAGCAATATTAGAATAGCTCAGGATGAACTGACAATAGAAATTGGCAAAGCCAAGGAAGAAGCGGACTTCCTTGACCATTGTGGGTACAGGCCAGGAAGAGATACCCTCGAGTTTAATGGGGTCCATGGCGAGTTCACCAGGTTTGATGATGAGTCTGAGGTAGTCAACCTCGGTGGTGGTGAATTTGCATTTCTCCAGTTTGAGATGGAGATTGAGCTTGGTCATGTGTTGGAGGACATGTTTGGTATGTTCCTTGTGAGTCTTTTTGTCGGGGGAGAAGATAAGGAGGTCATCCATGTAGATGACGAGCCATCCTTCTGTGATTATATTATGGAAGGAGTCATTCATAAAACATTGGAAGGTGGCAGGGGAGTTATATAGGCCAAAGAACATTACCGTGGATTCAAAGAGTCCTTTGTGGGTAACAAATGCTGCTTTCCATTGATGGCCGTCTTTGATGTGGATGTTGTTGTATCCCCATCAGACATTGAACTTGGTAAAGACCTTGGTGTCTTTTAGCTTATCAATGAGGTCGGAGATGAGGGGCAAGGGGTATGCATCATGAACAGTGTGTTTGTTGATGTATCGGTAGTCTTGGCAGGGACACAGTCCACCATCCTTGTTTTTGATGATGAAGAATGGCAAGGCTTGGGGAGAATTCGAGGGATGGATTTTTCCAGCAGCAAGGTTTTCATCTAGGAAAGTTTTGGTGGCAGTGTGTTCTTTGGGGGTTAAGGGATAGAGTTTCCCAATCTTTGGGGTGAAACCTTCTTTAAGGTTTATCTTGTGGTCATAGGGTCTAGAGGGGGGAACATGGTCGGTAGCTTCTTTTGAGAAAACCAAAGCGATTTCTGCGTATGCCAGGGAAAGCATGGTTTTCGGCTTATCCTTTCCAGCAGAGATAGCAAGTTCTGTTGCTTGGGTGATTCTCGCGATCTGAGTGGATCCAAGAGGAGTGTAACGAGATCCAAACTGGATGGTCTGGTACAAGACACAATTGCCCATGGTGCAGGAAAGGAATTGGTTTTCCTCTTCCCATCTGTTGTAGAAGAAGAGTTTCTCCTATTCCGTGGCAAAGACATTGACATGGCAGGGAGGTGCCAGCAGTGGTATCCAATAGTGGGTGTCGTGTTGCTTGACATCAGCAACATGGGAAGAATAGAGCTCCTTCAATTGATCAGAGGATTCTGCGATGGAAATAGTTTATTTGACCCAGTCGATCTGGGGGTTCATGGTGCAAAGCCAGGAAGTTCCGAGGATGATGTTATCTTTGAGGGACATAAGGTGGAAGAGAACATGGTGGGTGATGCCTTCTATATTGATGAAGAGGGTTATGCTGTGTCAGATATCACCGCTTCTATTATAAGAGCTGTCTGCATTTCGGGCTCGGAGGGGTTCCTTGAGTTTTGTGATGGGGAACGAGTTCTTCTTGGCCAAGTCCCAATCCATACAGTTGATGCTTGCCCTACTATCAATGAGGGCATGAGTGTCGATGGCTTTGAGTGTGTGTGAGGGTAAGATGACTTGAACAATGATTTCTGTTGCCTTTGTTACAAGAGAGGGTATGGTTACACCACTACGGGGAGAAGGGGAGTCTGGCATTGAAGCAGATCCCCAATTCAAAAATCCGAAAGAAAAGAGACATGACAGATGTTTTCTTCTTCATCATCATCCTCAACTTCTTCTAGCTTTGGAAGTGTCTCTTCTTCTACTTTATTGACACATTTGTTCCCAGGCTTTTCAGGGAAGGTGGAGCATTTGAAGAACATGTGTCCAGGTTTTCAGCAGCGGAAGCAAAGGCCTTCCTTGCAGCAGTGTTGTCATTCCGTGTCAGTCAGCTTGCTTACTTGAATGATGTCAACATCCATTGCATTGGGGTCCTTAGTGGGAGCAGAGGAGTTTCTAGGGGAGAATGAGTGGTAACCACCTGAGGGTTTCTTGTTTACCTGGGCAATTTCGCAAGTGTGATCCCATTGGGTCTGAAAGTGTACGGCTTTTTTGTACCAAGAGTCAATGGTGGTGGGGACAGTGTCCATTCCCATGATCTTAGTCATAAGCGTGGTGGGGATTCCAGAGATGAAGTACCAGATGAGGACATTTTCACCTGTGATCTGAGCAAGGGCGACTTTGTTTTTGAACTCAGAAATGTAGTTCATCAGCATGGTGGCACAGGATTTGTCCTTCTTAGGGATGACACGGGTGGTGAAGAGCCAGGCAATGGTGTTGCCAATGGTGTCATGGTGTTCAAATGCCTTTTTGAAGGTCATTTTGAAATTGGAGAAAGTCCCAAGGTTGGGCAGCGAGTGAGTCAAGGTGTTTTGGCAGAAAGTTCTGGCCCAAGTATGTGCAGATCCCTTGGTCATATGAGAGAGGGCGAAGGCGACCTTCTTGGTGTTGGTGTTGTACATGTTGATGTTAACCAAAAGGTAGATTTCAATGGTGTTGAGCCGCTCAATGGCTTGGTCATAGGATCCATCGAAGGCCTTAGGCACTCCGAGGCGAAGTTCAATGGGCTTCGAGGACATGGTGGTTTTCTTTGGTGGTGGTGGCTGCAGAGGGGGAAGCTGGAATAAAGAGGAACACTGGATGGAAGTGGGAGAGGGGCAAGTGGGCAAGTGGGGGATGGAGAGTGAGTAAGAGAGCTGGTGAGAGAGCTGGGTGTCTTCTAGCATTTCTTCCTGTGAGGGTAGGTTAAGGTCAGAAGAGAAGAGGTCAAAGCAAGAGTCATCCTCCTTGGTGGTATCCTCAGAGGTAGAGTCAGGTGGTGAAGTGGGGTGATGAAGTCACCAACGGGAATCGGGGGGAAGTCAGTGAGAAATGGTGGCAGTTTATGTAGGAGTAGCCAGTCAAGGAGAGCTTAGACCTTTTGTTATGCTCGACCTGGGTAGGATCGGACATAGCCCTTGAAGGTGTAGGGAGGTCCTAAGGTTCAAGGGTTTGAAGGTATTCCATGGATGCATAAACAGTCACATGGCACAGGGGAATCCACTGATGCATAAGCAATCAAGTGGCAAAGTGAGTCATCCAGCGGTGATCCACAACAGTAATGACTAGGCATGGAGTATGGTTGCATCAAAGGCAATACCAACCGTCCTCAGGTTCAAGGGTTTGAAAGACAAGGGATGAAGAATTGAGGACCTTGTTGATTGCAAAGATACTAGATGAAGACAAGGGAGGTCTAAGCTAAGGATCTTTGCTGCGAGTGCTAGGTATTTATATGTAAGGGTTCCATGCACAGACCATGAGAAAAGGTAACTAAAAATGGAAGTGGAAAAGGGTTGATGTGTTGTACAATATGAGGAGCCAATGAGGAAGCAACAGGTCACTAGAATTACAAATAGAAGGATTGCAAATAGAATGTGCAGTTGATGACATCATGACTGCGGACTGTGGAATCACGTGATAGAAATGGCAATTGCCAACTGGACAAAGTCATGTGAGACAGACAAAGAAAGTGAAGCATATGGGAGTCGAATGAGCAACTTGTGGTAATACAGCATATAGCTAGAGAAGTCAAGGAAAAGAATGGTAGTCCAGATGAATCATAACACTATTCTTCTGTTCCTTCCACAGCTGCCAGCCACTGCTGCCCCATTCATCTAGCACATTTCAGGTCATCCTTCATCGGAGATTTGGATGTTAATACAGGGGTTATGTTACGACTTGTTGCTCTAACAGTCGTCTGCTCTTCTTTTCTCTTTTTCTTTCATTGCTTCTCATGTTACCTGCTATCTTGTCTTCTCAGACCCTTTCTTAGTCACAGAGCTTTGCTTGGTACCCTATGCTCATCTCCTACAAGGGAGGTCTTCCTACAGCTTACACTTACCATCCTCACACCTTGATAGGTTCCCTATCACTATCTCTGGAAATCCCTATGGATTACACCTTTATCCTCCTTATAGTGTTCTCCATTCTTGCCCTAGCCTTCTAAGCTAGTTCACCTTTGCTGCCTTAACCAAGGCCCCTTTTGTCAATGCTATTCCCTTACCTTTCATTCCATTACATAGCATCTTCCCTATGTTCCTACATAACAGATATCCACTTGACCTTCGTAGCACAGTATGCTAGCTTAGACAGCTACCCCTTGTTTTACCCTAGTATCTCTGCAATTGACAAGGTCCTTGTTCCCTTGTCTCTCATCCCTTGAACCTCTCAAACCGTAGGGCAGTTGGTATTGCCTTTGACACAACCATACTCCATGCCTCATTGTTACTGTTGTGGACTTCCACCAGACAACTCACTTTGCCACATGAACACTTATGTGTCCATGGATTCCCCTCAAACCTTTGGCCTTTAGGACCTTCCTATGCCTTTCAAGGGCTGCATCCAATCCTACCTGGGTTGAGCATAACATAGTGTGTCCATAAGCACCTGTTTTTTTACAAAATGACCATATCTTTGCAACTCTTGGACTAAATCACATGAACTATAACTCATTAAGGATAAGTTAGAGATTGAATACATACATATATGCATTGAAATGTTATTTAAGAAATACATACTATAAAACATTTATAATAGTTTTTGAGGAAGTCACTGCATACTAATTTTGTACATACAGAATACAAGAAACCTAGCTATATGCACAGCATAACAGTTAGCTAGTCATTTTTAAATTCTCAGCAAAAAACAACATAGAAGCTCCAGGAGTCCCAAGGCCAAGCTTGCTTTGGATCTGATTCAGTTTCAAATACAAGAAAGGATATATGTATTGATATCAGAATATATATAGCATGCCTACCAAAAGAAGTGTTTTCCAAAAGAATGTAAATTAAATTTCATGGACTTCAAAAGGCCTAGGCCAGAATAGGGGCTAAATTTCCAAAAAAAAACCAGTATAAAAGAAGCTCAAAGAATATATGGCATGAGCTGCTTATGTAATATAAGGTGCATGCACCATTGTGCTTATGTAATCATGAGTGTGTGTGCTAATGTCATTCATGGAATTTTTCTGGCCCCAAACCCCCCTGGGGCTAGGAGTAGATGCATTAGGTCTCATAACAAGTAAATAGTAAATCACTTGTGCAATTCAATTTGCATTATCCCAGCATGGATATAGTATCTAACAGTGTAGTCCAACACTGAGCCATTCAACATATGAGTAAGGAAGTGCATATTCGAACCCAGGGAAGAAATTCAATGGCCATCAAAGTGTTATGCGAAGTGTACAAAGACTTGTGGAGAGGACTAGGCGGGCGATACTCACGAAGAGACCGATGTCCACTAATCCTCAAGTCAAAGAGATAAGACTTAGTCGGGCGATACTCACAAAGAGACCGACATCTGCTTAGTTTATCTAGCAAGAGGGCTTTCCAGGGTGGTGGAAGTCAAAGGGGATTCGACTTAGGCTCAGGAGTTTTCAAGGGTGATCCAAGACTACGCTTGTATTGCGAAGATCGAGAATAAGGAATACAGGTGTAGACGAAAGGTTTATATAGAGGAGACCAACACGCACTGACCAAGAGACAATCAGGAAAAGAAGACTATGGAAACATATGGAAAACAGGGAACACTTGCCGTTGTGAGAGAAACGGCATAGGAGATAGAGTCCGAAGATACAAGTAAAGCCGAAGATAAGGTTCATTAAAATAGCGGTGAAAAGAAAGGGAAAATGGTATTTGTAAGGAGAAGGAAGGCGGTATGGGGACGACTGGGTGTGCCCTGCCAAGTGGTGCGAGTACC
The DNA here is from genome assembly GCA_038092875.1 of Lanmaoa pseudosensibilis. NCBI lineage: Eukaryota > Fungi > Basidiomycota > Agaricomycetes > Boletales > Boletaceae > Lanmaoa > Lanmaoa pseudosensibilis. Next base: position 18 of record JBBPRF010000817.1, on the reverse strand, counting down.
GTGTAGGAGAAAGAGGAC